>OX578144.1:52789762-53074762 GCA_951213105.1 Amaurobius ferox
GGAATTATTTTACGACCCCTTTCTCTGGGAAGTGGAACGAACACAAATCAATAAAAGTGAAAAAGAAGTTGTAAATTGCACGGAAATCGTCTTAAAAAATGGTGTGTGTGTGTTCGTAGTCGTATTTATATATCTGGTGGCCATAAAATAACGCGAGGTTTTCAAAGGCTTCTAGCGTGTAATGTATTGGACGAAACGTAACAAAATTCGGTGGGCGTACACAGTGGAACATGCCCGGCCACTCAACCTACTGCTCATGCCCAATTGTGAGTTGGGTGGCCTGGATCTTCCACAGTGGAACATGCGGTTTTGAAAAAAAATACAAGGGTCTCTCCCAGGGAAAATTTTGGAAATTAAAATGCACTAATTTGCATAATCGCGTAGCGATCGTATAGCGATCATGTGGATAAAAGGAAATGCTTGGAGAATTCTCCTCATTCGGAGGCGAACTACCTCGTATCTTTCGATGGCTTTTACTTTACATGACCGCGCTTTGTTAGCCAAACTGCATTATCAGCGGAACAAGAATGCCAATTCTTCCCTTCGTGAATTTCGACGGTTGAAGAAGTTACAACGAGGACCTATGAGCTTAACAAACTTACGAAACATGATTTAACGATTTGAATCTACCGGTGGAAAATTTCGTGCAACACCTGCAGCTAGTTCTCGGAATGTCACAATGGTGGTCATATTGAGCCTCATTTATAATTAACAATAAACGTTGTCATGCATTGTTAACAAAATGGATGCGTACTGTCTCATTTGGCCTTTACTCATTCATTATTCACACTACTACACTTTTGCAGCACCAAAATATCCCCTGGAGGCGTCTTTAGATTTTTTTTTATTTTATTTTTTTATTTTTAGAAATCGAAACCGCATTGTGTACGCCCACTGAATTTTGTTACGTTTCGTCCAATACATTGCTCGCCGCTAGAGGGCTCTGAACACCTCACGTTATTTTATAGCCACCCGGTACTTGCATAGATCGCAGTGAGCAATGCATAAGATTTACCACACAGTCACTTGATCTGTTATTTAATTATTTAGATATTATTTTAATGAACTTCAAATTATGTTTCACGTATCAAAGCATATGCTTACGCAAGAAACAATGGAGTAAAAATATAAAATTACTTTTAACTTATTTTAACAAATTTTATTTTGGCTCTATGAAGTTGTCTCTAAATGTTATATATTAAATATTTAAAAAATCAACCTCTATTCGTTCATTGTATTAGTTTTGTTTCGTTAACCAATGTAATAATATTGCATGCAATTCCTTAGTATCTCTTAGAGTTGTCAGATTAAAAAAAAAAATTGAAATGCTGATCATGTACGTTTTAAATCAACTACCAACCGGCGAGACAAATTTCGAGTTACAGTTGGCGGGGTGTGTTAATCATTTTATAAAAATTTATATATCATTTTATAAAAATTTATAAAATGATAAGAAATAAAATAACATCATGGTCTCACTTTCAGTATTTGAAACCATACGCTCATAAAACTCCATGGTTTCCTCGCAGATTTTTGCTGTTAAAGAAGTATAGTCATTGCATTATGTAGGGAACGGGCTGCCCACAGCATGGACTCATTTTCAATATCTGATGTCATACGCTCGTAAAGATCCATGGTTCATGAAATGTTTATCCGTGATTGAAACACATTTGACAACATTTTGTAGCAGCGTTATCCAGAGATAGATAGACAGATACATCAAGGTGTTTATATTATTAATGCTTATGCATCTATCAATCGATTAAGTATGACTGGTATTTATTGCCTTTCGTTCTTTTCTGGTGTCAATTATTACTCATTTGACAAGGGTCTACAATTTTGTAATTGGCTTTCCTAGTCTATCCCGCTTTGTTGAAGTCTTCATTATCCTACCTTTCTAAATTATCCGCTAGAGGCTCTGCAATTACTAGATCGTACTTTATTACAGATAAACAGTCATGTACAGATGTACAGTCATGTACATTTCCTTACAATATTATTGGGATGCTTAATGACTTTCCTGGGAACCCTGTGTAAAGAAAGAAAAAAAAATGAATTTAAATCTATAGAGAAAGTTATGTGCTGTCCACATCACATACTATTACATCCTCAACTGTCATAACGTTTTGATTTCTTTCACTGGCAAACGAATTCAGAAACTTAAGAGACAACTTCAATCTTTCGGCAAAATATTCCTCTCTTGCCAAGTTCTAAAATTCTTTCAATAAAAAGAAAAAAAGAAAAAAAAAAACTTGCTGAGGTATAGTTTGAGAGGACAAATCAAACGACCCTCAAAACGAGTTACAAATGTCCTGTTCCCACTCACTTTGTCAAGACTACTTATGAGCCTGAATAACTGACTAAGAAGATCGTGTCTTTTTCGACAGGAAACGCAACAAATAGCAAAAAAAGAAGAAAAAAATCTTCATACTTTTTTATTCTGATAGGTCATCTATCAATTTATTTGGCCGCGCCGGATGCCTCTTTCCGAAATCCGATAAATATTCCGTCCATAAAATACAGCCCCGAGTGGACTGAAGACATATTTGGTCATTTATATTTCATCAGCTGTTTGCAATATAGACCCGCTCCTAAACGATTCGGTTTGGCCCCATCAGCTGGAACTAAACCGGACCACCGTATTTTTTACTCCTACACCACATTTTATTTATTTTGTTCTTTAAAAAGCAGTTTCCAAGTACCATAGATCTGGTTTACGAGGGAAACAACACGACCTCCGAGCAGAGACAAAATATTCATCCAGAAAGTTCACAAAACACCTCTAGATTGCCCACCATTTCTGAAAGCACTAAAAATTGATTTGAGAAAATGTTTATTAAGAGTTTTAGATAAATTTCCTAAAATTTGACTTTTACTTTAATTATATGATATTCACTTTATTATCACTGTATTATGATTTCCACTTTATTATCACTTTATTATGATATTCATTTTATTTAATTATCTGATTATCACTTTAATTATCTGTATCATATAACATACATCCAAAGACATGGCAAAAAAAAAAAAGAAAATTGACTGAAAAAACGAAATGACTGAAAAAATGAATTGACTGAAAAAAACGGGAAACCACACGAACTCCGAGCAGTGGCAAAATATTCATCCAGAAAGTTCACAAAACACCTCTAGATTGCCCACCATTTGTGAAAGCACTAAAAATTGATTTGAGAAAATGTTTATTAAGAGTTTTAGATAAATTTCCTAAAATTTGCCTTTTACTTTAATTATATGATATTTACTTCATCATCACTTTATTATGATATTCATTTTATTTAATTATCTGATTATCACTTTAATTATCTGTATCATATAATATGCATCCAAAGACATGGCAAAAAAAAAATTGACTGAAAAAATGAAATGACTGAAAAAATGAATTGACTGAAAAAAACGGGAAACCGCACGAACTCCGAGCAGTGGCAAAATATTCATCCAGAAAGTTCACAAAACACCTCTAGATTGCCCACCATTTGTGAAAGCACTAAAAATTGATTTGAGAAAATGTTTATTAAGAGTTTTAGATAAATTTCCTAAAATTTGACTTTGACTTCAATTATATGATATTCACTTCATTATCACTTTATTATGATATTCATTTTATTTAATTATCTGATTATCACTTTAATTATCTGTATCATATAACATACATCCAAAGACATGGCAAAAAAAAAAAAAAGAAAATTGACTGAAAAAACGAAATGACTGAAAAAATGAATTGACTGAAAAAAACGGGAAACCACACGAACTCCGAGCAGTGGCAAAATATTCATCCAGAAAGTTCACAAAACACCTCTAGATTGCCCACCATTTCTGAAAGCACTAAAAATTGATTTGAGAAAATGTTTATTAAGAGTTTTAGATAAATTTCCTAAAATTTGCCTTTTACTTTAATTATATGATATTTACTTCATTATCACTTTATTATGATATTCATTTTATTTAATTATCTGATTATCACTTTAATTACCTGTATCATATAACATACATCCAAAGACATGGCAAAAAAACAATTGACTGAAATAGACTAAGGGAAACTCTTAGTTCATATTATGTGTCATGTTATGTAGCATATTGTAGAATAAAATTTAAAAACGAAACTTTAAAAAGATAATAAATGCATTAATAATATATTTCAATTATTTTGAAGCTCTTGTGAAAACTTTGTCAGCTTTTTTACTTTATTTATGACTTTAAAATTGCGATTTCAATAATATCTTGTAAATGATGTTATTGTTGAAACCCACACCGTCCGACCTACCAGAAAGGTGTAAGGTAACTGTTTGGACGGTCGGGAAGTGCCACCCAATTTAGACCGGAACCCAGTTGGGGAGGCATCCACAGGGACCGTACCCTCCTTCCCCTACCACCAACCTCTCGGAAGGACGTTCGGACCCACATGTTTAACGTGATCCTACTCCGCATGAACCTTGTAAATGATGTGTCCTTCCTTGAAAATATATAATTACAATGTATGATTGTTACTGTGTGGCCAATCAGTTTCCTCTTCACATCGTTAATCTGCAATATGTAGCTATGCAATACTCCAGTAATTTTTATTCTACGACTGGAATAATATGCAATTTATTACCTGCTGTAAATGAGCTATGACCAGATAAACTTATACGAGTATATTACTAATTAGACAATAGAACTTTTATATTTCAACCAGCTGTTTTGTGCATTTGTATTCGACTATAAGTGTGCTGAGTTGTTGTTGTTGAAACCCAGACCGTCCGACCTACCAGAAAGGTGTAAGGTAACAGTTTGCACGGTCGGGAAGTGCCACCCAATTTAGACCGGAACCCAGTGGGGGAGGCATCGACAGGGACCGTACCCTCCTTCCCCTACCACCAACCTCACGGAAGGATTTTCGGACCACATGTTTAAAGTGATCGTACTCCGCATGAACACGACGGCAGTTTTGGCAGTGGCTAGAATCGAACCCGGGCCTACCGAGTGCAACTCCGGCGCACTAACCAATGGGCTACCGCGCCGATAAGTGTACCACGCTAATTAACCAAATCGTATAATTAGATCAGTTAAGAATCAAATATTGAAGTTAAAAAGGAACAGATGTATAATCCTTTTTACTTTCCTTATATACATAATGTATAAGGAAAGTATTGTGACGGGATCGAAAATTCGAATTCGAGTTTTCGACGGGAGAGCACGTTTCAAGCATCCCTGATCACGAATCGAACATTTTTGAGGTGATGTCTGTGTGTGTGTGTGTGAGTCTGTGGAGACGATAACTCACGAACGAATGGACCGATTCGAACGAAATGTACAAAAATCACAATTCGTAAACACTGGAAGCCTATTGTTTTTATACGTAATCGAATGTTCAGAACCCCCCTAAATTTTCGAGTGAAATTTAGAAAAAATCGTCAAAAAATCAAAACCGCTAATAAAGTTATGCAAATAGACATTTCTTATGTAATTTTTGAATAGAAAACGATTGGCATAAATTTTAGAACGCTAACATGAGTCGTTCTCGAGATATTGCACATTTTTCATAAAAATTATCAAAAAATCATATAAAATAAAAAAAAAATATTTCCTATTGAGAAACATGTTCACTTTTCGTATGTAATACCATACGATAAATTGGGTGACATCATTCTCGTGGATCTAGCTCGTTCCATTCATGAAAAAGGATACTTTGAGTAATACTTTTGCATTTGAACGCCAATAGTCATTTATCTGCTGTAAGAATAACTTATTTCTCCGTCTATAACGCTTGGCGAGATTTTGGCGACGAATTTGGCGGAATGTCGCCAACTAGACGACTTTTTGAAATGTTGCCAAATTAACGAAAATCTCGCCAAATGGATAAAAATGACGCTACATCAATGGAAATGACGACTAATTAAAGAAAATTCAATATCTTGGAAAGAATATAAGTATCTACTATAAGAATAACATTTTTTAACTGTAAATGTAGTAAATTCATTGCATTATATAAGGAAAGTCATGTATTGCCCACATCAATTTTTTTTTATTTTTGGCGATTTTAGGTGATATTCTTGCAATCCCTGCTATGATTCGGAAAACATTCCATTCTGGCAACTCTCTCCGCGTCTTTTGTCGCCCTTTTGCCGCCAAGGTAAGAATGGACTTTTTGTCGCCGTTTGCGCAATAGTTGATCTGTAGAAATAGTTGATCTGTAGAAATCATATAAATTGTATATGTTTTATGCATTGTATATATTTATTACTCTGTATTACCCTATATTAGTATAGAAGGTAATAATAGACAAAAGAGCTAATTTAGTAGAGTTCGCTCTTTTCTCTATTATTACCTTGTATAAAGGGTTGAGAGGGATCGCAATACAAAATGTAACAAGTCTAGCCTTTAAACATATTCTGGATATTGTATCGATATACCTTTTCAAATGTATCGAGCGTATTTTTCTGTTTTCTGATATAGCGCTTGATACTTTCCAACTCGACCGTTTTAACCTGCTGATAGAATTGAAAGAATAAAATAAAATTCTGTGTTTATTCATAAAGACCTTTTTGTAAACACACTTTTTACTCTTTCTTGAAAAAGAATTGAATTGGCTCTTGAATTTTTACTCTTTCTTGTTCTTTCAGGCATTTCAATTGAAATTAGTCAATTCATACAGAAACATTTTTCTATGAATCGTGTTATTTCCATTACTTCGCTGTGGAAAAAAAAGTAAAGTTATTGCGCATTATGTAAGAAAAAGTTATGTAAAATTCTGTGTTTATCCATAAAGACCTTTTTGTAAACACATTTTTACTCTTTCTTGAAAAAGAATTGACTCTAGAGTTTTTACTCTTTCTTGTTCTTTCAGGCATTTCAATTGAAATCAGTCAATTCATACAAAAACATTGTTCTATGAATCGTGTTATTTCCATTACTTCGCTGTGGAAAAAAAAGTAAAGTTATTGCGCATTATGTAAGAAAAAGTTATGTAAAATTCTGTGTTTATCCATAAAGACCTTTTTGTAAACACATTTTTACTCTTTCTTGAAAAAGAATTGACACTAGAGTTTTTACTCTTTCTTGTTCTTTCAGGCATTTCAATTGAAATCAGTCAATTCATACAAAAACATTGTTCTATGAATCGTGTTATTTCCATTACTTCGCTGTGGAAAAAAAAGTAAAGTTATTGCGCATTATGTAAGAAAAAGTTATGTAAAATTCTGTGTTTATCCATAAAGACCTTTTTGTAAACACATTTTTACTCTTTCTTGAAAAAGAATTGACTCTAGAGTTTTTACTCTTTCTTGTTCTTTCAGGCATTTCAATTGAAATCAGTCAATTCATACAAAAACATTGTTCTATGAATCGTGTTATTTCCATTACTTCGCTGTGGAAAAAAAAGTAAAGTTATTGCGCATTATGTAAGAAAAAGTTATGTAAAATTCTGTGTTTATCCATAAAGACCTTTTTGTAAACACATTTTTACTCTTTCTTGAAAAAGAATTGACTCTAGAGTTTTTACTCTTTCTTGTTCTTTCAGGCATTTCAATTGAAATTAGTCAATTTATACAGAAACATTGTTCTATGGATCTTGTTATTTCCATTATTTAGCTGTGGAAAAAAGTAAACTTATTGCTCATTATGTAAGAAAAAGTGATGTGCTACCTTCATTAGATTGTTTAAATTCAAATATATTAGTTAATAATACAATACTATTGGTTTACATGGTGTAATTTCATAGACAAAACAATTCGGTTCTTTTTTTTTCGACCTTCGGATAGACCGTCCGACCTACCCGAAGGTGTAAGATGTTCGCTTGGACGGCCGGGAAGTGCCACCCAATTTAGACAGATACCCAGTGGTGGTGCAATCCATGAGGGAACTCACACTAATTTTACCACCAACCTCTTGGATGGTCTTATGGAACCGCATATTTAAAGTGCCCCTACTCCGCGTGAACATGGGGACAGTTTGGGCAAAGCAGAAAATCGAACTCGGGTCGTCCGAGTGCAATCCCGGCTCGCTAACCATTAGGCTATCCCACTCTAAAACAATTCGATTAAAAAAAATTCTGTTTTGGTCTCACAAATCACTCATGCCAATGGTATATATAGCTGCCATTTCTTATTTTAAATCCCCGTCACATACATCACTGATCCAGGAATAGAAAATTTTCAAATAAGTAACATTTGTCTATAAGACACAAACGATATATTTGGGATGTTTATTCAGCAATGTTACTGCATTGTGCTTCATTAGCCCTTACTTTGTTTAACAATGTCAAAAACTCTAAATATCCAAAAACGAATGATTAACTTGAAAAGTTAAATTTACACTTAATTGTAAGTTCAAGTTAAAACAGATCTTCCTCAATAATGCCAAGTAATTATTTACAAACTAATTATTTACACCATTCCTTTGCATATTCGAAATGGGTAGGTTGTTGATAACTTTTCTGAATAGCAGAAACCCTTTCAAATTTAAGCATAAAAATGGCGGGGGAAATATATTGAATCATATTTCTGCGCACGAGAAAATGATTTTGTTTAATTTTTTCCGATTATCAGCGATATGATATCAGATTTTGTTTTATTTCTTCTGACAAAAAAAAAAAAAAGATGTATTTTTTTTTTTTTTTTCAAATCCCGTTATACCGCCTCCCTTGATTTAAATTTTTTTATTCTTCTGTTGATTTGAAATCAGAGGCTTATCGAATGAGACCAAAACCAAGATTCTAGCTAGCGCCACATTAGGAGAAGTGCTAAATATTAAAAATTTCGCCTTTTCCATTTTCTTTGGTATCAAGAGTTATTTTTACTTTCCCTGCAATACATGGTAATGTATAGGGAAAGTATTGGAATCATGCCGAAAATCACAACTCGAGTTTTCGACGGATCTACACCTTTCGAGACCTCTAGAATACGAAAAAACTATTTTTAGCGTGACGTCTGTGTGTCTCTCTGTGTGTCTGTCTGTGTGTCTGTCTGTGTGTCTGTCTGTCTGTCTGTGCAGATATTGTATCCACTCTAACTAAAAAACTAATGGACCGAATTTCACAAAATTTGGTAGGTAAGTTACTTGTGAGCGAGTCTGGTGTTGATTAGTTTTGGGTACGATTCCGAATAAAAGAACCCGCCTTTTTTTTGCGAAATGGCCCGCAAAAGCTTGTATCCACTCTAACTGAAAAACTGATGGACCGAATTTCCCAAAATTCGGTAGATGAGTCACTTGTGGGTTACCTTGGTGCTGATTAGATTTTGGTACGATTCGGAAGAAAATGACCTGCCTTTTTTTGCAAAATGGCCCGCAAAAATCGTCCAAATCTAAACTAAAGAACTGGGTATACTCAAATATATCCATTAAACGCTGATTTAATACGTAATTTTTAACGACGAAAAGAATAAGACCAACCCCATTACACTAGGACTAGCCGTTCTCGAGATATTTTAGTTTTTCGTACTTTCCCTACGCCACCTTTGAAAATAAGCCCGGTTACCAAATGAGAACGAAAATGGAATTAAAAGTGAAATAAATTTAATTAAAATATAGAGAACGTTATTATAAGCCTGCAGGGAAAGTCATGTGCTGCCCACATCAGATTATTTTATGGCCAAAATCTGCATAATTTTCTTACAGTTTTCTTACTGTTCTTGAAAGTTAACAATATTCTCCTTGGTAGATTCCTTATAAAATACTTAAGAAAGAATCTATTGTTGACTGCTCTTATAATAAACTGGTACTGCTTTCGTATAAAGTGCTTCCTGGGAAAATGAAAGGAAAACTGAATTCTGAATAGATTAAAATTAGACCTCAGGGAGAGACCAAGATAGACCGTGTCTACCTAAATAATGTACGGCCCAGTAACTTTTTACTTTCCCTGCAATACATGGTAATGTATAGGGAAAGTATTGGAATCATGTCGAAAATCGCAACTCGAGTTTTCGACGGATTTACACGTTTTGGGACCTCTAGAATACGAAAAAACTATTTTTAGCGTGACGTCTGTGTGTGTGTCTGTCTGTGTGTCTGTGCAATGTATGTATCCACTCTAACTCAAAAACTAATGGACCGAATTTCATAAAATTTGGTATGTAAGTCACTTGGGTTAGACCCTGGTGCTGATTAGTTTTTGGTAGGATTCGTAAAAACAGAAACCGGCTTTTTTTTTTGCGAAATGGCCGGTAAAAATTTCATGTATCCACTCCAGCTAAAATACTAATTGACCAAATTTTACAAAATTTAGTAGATAAGTTACTTGTAGGATGATCTGGTGCTGATTAGATTTTGGTACGATTCGGAAAGAACAACCTACCTTTTTTTACGAAATAGCCCGCCAAAATCACCATCTAAAATAAAAAACTACGCTCAAATATATCTATTAAATACTTGTTTTATACGTAATTTTTAACGAAGAAAAGAATAAGACCAACTCCATTACACTAGGACTAGCCGTTCTCAAGATATTTTAGTTTTTTCGTATTTTCCCTACGCCACCTTTGAAAATAAGTTCAGTTACCAAATGAGAACGAAAATTGAATTAAAAGTGAATTAAATTTAAATAAAATAAAGAGAACGTGGATATAAGTCTGCAGGAAAAGTCATGTGCTGACCACATCAGAATTTTTCTATTAGTATACATGGTTGTGAAGTCCTTGAACTAGAAAAAAAAACAGGTTTAACGTCCAATAAATAAAGAGAAGAAAAAAATGATAAAAAAAATATAAGGAGCTTTTGAAAACTAAATTCAAAAGAAAGTAAGGAAGTACTCCATTTACTGCGTCTCTGCAATATTGGGAAAATTCTCCTTCAACAGTAAATCCCGAAGTCTCCAAATTCGAAAAAAAAAAAAAAAGACAAAAGAAAAAAACAGTTCCTGAAGCCGGCAAAAAATGCTAAGATCAAAAGCTAGTAGTTATTTAGAAATTAGAGACCAGAGATCTGCATGTGTGTAATTTAAAAATTTTACCCGATCTAAAAATATAAATATATGACTCGGCCAAAGTCCAAGAATTTTTCTTGAATAATTCCCATGGGCCTGACAATTCCCGAAAGCACCCAAAGCCAGTCCCAACGCGGCCCGGCCCGGTCTGAATTTGTTTGCAATAGATTGAAGCCTATTGCCTTGTATAATAATCCACATTTGCCATTTAAGGAATTAAACACGTTATATTAAATACTAGCAGCCATTACCCGGCGTTGCTCGGGATTTACAATGCAAAACTCTGATAAAAATTACACCGAAACATATAGTGCTGTGAATATATAAGCATATAGGCCGCCGGAACATATAGGCACGCCGGAAGCAGCTATGACTTATATAATACAATGATTTTTTTTTACATAATGTAATGCATTTACTTCTTTCACAGTGAAAACACAAAATATAGGATTCACGGCCCTATATGTTCCGGTGTAGTTTTTTTCAGCATTTTGCATCGTAAATTCCAAGCAATGCTGGGTAATCGCTGCTAGATAATAATAGATGTCGGGTAATCGCTCATGATATAAGAAAGAATCGTCCTCATAAAATGCTGATAATTAAATAACCATTTTGTTTTCTTAACACTTTTCGTTGTTGAGTAAGCCTGTGAAAAATAAACCGTGCTGATAGAGTTTCCATTTAAATTCATATTTCAAAACTGCGATTTTCAAAGTTGACTAATACGTTCAATAAACTTCCACGAAACTCAGAGATTTAATTAACGTTCACGTTTTAAACCAACGATTTCCAACCTTTTACGATGGGAATCATGGAGTTGGAGAGTAGAACTCCTAAAAAAAAAATTTCGTTTTCTATTAATATCTCGACAACCATGGTCTTAGAAACTCGAAACTTGGACTAAAGTTATAGGAGGCTATTATAAAGCTACCCACAAAATTTCATTATAATTAATTATTTATATGTAATTTTTGATGAGGAAAAGAATAAGAACAACTCTATTACTCTAGAACTAACCGTTCTCGAGATATTTGAGATTTTCCGCATTTAGTTGTGCCACTTTTGGAAAATGTCCAATTACCAAATGAAAACAAAAAATCTGATGTGGGCAGCACATGACTTTCCCTGCAGACTTATATCCACCTTCTCTTTATTTCAATTAAATTTAATTCATTTTTAATTCAATTTTTGTTCTCTTTGGATAACTGGACTTATTTTCAAAGGTGGCGTGGAGAAACTACGAAAAAAACTAATATATCTCGAGAATGGCTAGTCGTAGTGTAATGGGGTTGGTCTTATTCTTTTGTTCGTTAAAAATTACGTACTAAAAAAGCATTTAATGGATATATTTGAGCATACGTAGATTTTTAGTTTAGATTTTGACAATTTTTACGGGTCATTCTGTAAAAAAAAGGCAGGTATTTTTTTTCTGAATCGTACCAAAATCTAATCAGCACCAGGGTGACCTACCTATACGTGACTCATCTACCGAATTTTGTGAGATTCGATCCATTAGTTTTTCAGCTAGAGTGGATACAAGCTTTTGCGGGCCATTTGGCAAAAAAAGCCGGGTTCTTTTATCCCGAATCGTACCCAAAACTAATCAGCACTAGACTCGCCCACAAGTGACTTACCTACAAAATTTTGTGAAATTCGGTGTATTAGTTTTTTAGTTAGAGTGGATACAAAATCTGCACAGACAGACAGACACACAGACACACACACAGACGTCACGCTAAAAATGGTTTTTTTTCGTATTCTAGAGGTCTTGAAACGTGTAGATCCGTCGAAAACTCGAGTTGCGATTTTCGACATGATTCCAATACTTTCCCTATACATTACTTTGTATTGCAGGGAAAGTAAAATTGAATTAAAAATGAAAATTTAGTGTTATCTGGTTCAATTAAACTCAATCTAATGAATTATTAAAGAAATACAGAAAATATGAATTTGAGTCTGCAGCGAAAATCATGTGCTGCCCACATCAGATTTTTTACTTTCCCTGCAATACATGGTAATGTATAGGGAAAGTATTGGAATCATGTCGAAAATCGCAACTCGAGCTTTCGACGGATCTACACGTTTCAAGACATCTAGAATACGACAAAACTATTTTTAGCGTGATGTCTGTGTGTGTGTCTGTTTGTCTGTGTATCTGTCTGTCTGTGTGTCTGTGCAATGTATGTATCCACTCTAACTCAAAAACTAATGGGTCGAATATGATAAAATTTGGTAAGACCCTTGGGTGTGACCCTAATGCTGATTAGATTTTGGTAAGCGAAGGGGAAAAGAGAGAATCCCGAGGGTCCCGATCAAACCCGGGTCTACCTAGTGCAATTCCCGCGCGCTGACCAGTGAGCTATCGCTCCCACGTAGATAAGTCACTTGTATGATACTCTGGTGCTGATTAGATTTTGGTATTATTCGAAAAAGAACATCCAGCCTTTTTTTACGAAACGGCCCTCAAAAATCACCAAAATCTAAAAAAAACAGCTATGTATGTTCAAATATATCAATTAAATGCTTGTTTTATACGTAATTTTTGATAAGGAAAAGAATAAGAACAACTCAATTACTCTAGAACTAACCGTTCTCAAGATAATTAAGATTTTTCGCAATTAATTATGTCGCTTTTGGAAAAATGGCCAATTACCAAATAAAAACAAAAATTGAATTAAAAATGCAAATTTAGTGTTATTTTGGGCAATTAAACTCAATTTAATGATTTATGAAAGAAATAAAGAAAAAATGAATTTGAGTCTGCAAGGAAAGTCATGTTCTGTCCACATCAGATTTTTACTTTCCCTGCAATACATGGTAATGTATAGGGAAAGTATTGGAATCTTGCCGAAAATCGCAACTCGAGTTTTAGACGGATCTACACGTTTCGAGACATCCAGAATACAAAAAAACTATTTTTAGCGTGATGTCTGTGTGTGTGTCTGTTTGTCTGTGTATCTGTCTGTCTGTGTGTCTGTGCAATGTATGTATCCACTCTAACTCAAAAACTAATGGACCGAATTTAATAAAATTTGGTAAGACCCTTGGGTGTGACCCTAATGCTGATTAGATTTTGGTACAATTCGGAAAAAAGGAACCAGCCTTTTTTTGCGAAATGGCCTGCAAAAATCTCATGTATTCACTCTAGCTGAAATACAAATTGACCAAATTTCACAAAATTTGGCAGATAAATCACATGTGGGATACTCTGCTGCTGATTAGATTTTTGTACGATTCGGAGAAGAACAACCTGCCTTTTTTTTCGAAATGGCCCGCAAAAATCGTCAATATCTAAAAAAAGACTAGTTATGTTCAAATGTATCAGTTAAATGCTTGTTTTATACATAATGTGTGACAACGAAACGTAATGTGTGACGATAAGAACAACTCTATTACTCTAGGACTAACCGTTCTCGAGATATTTGAGATTTTCGCATTTTTTATGCCGCCTTTGGAAAAATGTCCAATTACCAAATAAAAGCAGAAATTGAATTAAAAATACAAATTTAGTGTCATTTTATGCAATTATACTCAATTTAATGAGTTCTTAAAGAAATAAAGGAAAAAATGAATTTGAGTCTGCAGAGAAAGTCATGTGCTGTCCACATCAGATTTTTACTTCTATCCTACTTGTTATTTTCCCTGTATTACATGGTAATGTATAGGGAAAGTATTGGAATCATGCCGAAAATTACAACTCGAGTTTTCGACGGATCTACATGTTTTGAAACCTCTAGAATACGAAAAAACTATTTTTAGCGTGACGTCTGCTTGTGTGTCTGTCTGTGCAATGCATGTATCCACTCTAACTCAAAAACTAATGGACCGAATTTCATAAAACTTGGCAGGTAAGTCTCTTGGGTGTGACCCTGGTGCTGATTAGTTTTTGGTATTATTCGGAAAAAACAGAACCCGCCTTGTTTTGCAAAATGGCCCATAAAAATTTCATGTATCCACTCTAGCTAAAATACTAACTGATCAAATTTCACAAAATTTGGTAGATAAGTTACTTGTGGGATACTTTGGTACTGATTAGATTTTGGTTCGATTCGGAAAAGAACGACCTGCCTTTTTTTACGAAATGGCCCGCAAAAATCGCTAAAATCTGAAAAAAAGGACTACGTATGCTCAAATGTATCAATTAAATTCGTGTTTTATACGCAATTTTTTACGAGAAAAAGTTAGGACTAACCGTTCTCAAGATACTTGAGATTTCTTGCAATTTTATTACGCCACTTGCGGAAAAATGTCCAATTACCAAATAAAAACAAAAATTGAATTAAAAATGCAAATTTGGTGTTATTTTGTGCAATTAAACTCAATGTAATGAATTATTAAAGAAATAAAGAAAAAATGATCTTCGACTCTGCAGGGAAAGTCATGTACTGCCCACATCAGGTTTTGTATAACTGTTGCATTGTTCTGCAAGAAACAGCAATTCCTCTTTACCCAAGAGTAGAGATTTTGGAGACTCTTATTGGGAAGGATTCCCTAATTGTGCTTCATTAGCCTCCGCTTTGTTTAGCAATGACAGCAACTCATCTTCCGATGACAAATGAGCTTTTCAAGTGTTCGGTTTATGAGTTCAAAAGGGTGAGATAGCTCATCCACATTAGAGTTTTCTACAAATTATTTTCTGATTATTACGGAGATATGCACAGTAATCGCGCGGTCCAGTTAGTTATTTGCCCGATTATTGCATAGTGAAGTGGTTTTTTTATACAAGGTAGGATCAAAAAGATCGGGGACTGTGCTGATATCTCCAACCCTGATTGGAGATGAGGGGAACTATTTTATCGTGGCGTAGAGGCACATGTGACGCGAGATGTGAAAATGAAGGAACGGGTTTTTTCCCTAGGCAATGCCTGTCAGTAAACTGTTGTCGTTCGCATTCGTCGAAAATGGAAATGACGTTTGAAGAATAACGTGCGAATATCAAATTCTACCAGCGTTTGGAGAAATCGCCGACAGAAACATGGCGCCTGCGCAGCAGATGCCATGTTTCTGTCGGCGATTTCCCCAAACGCTGGCGGAATTTGATATTCGCGCGTTATTCTTAAAAAAAAACGCCATTTCCATTTTCGACGAATGCGAACGACAACAGTTTACTGACACGCATTATCTGGAAAAACCCTGAACTGTGGACCTGCTTCTTTCTTTTCACTTCTCGCCTCACACGTGTCTCTACGCCACTGTAAAATAGTTCCCCTTTCCTCCAATCAGGGTTGGAGATATCAGCACAGTCTCCGAACATTTTGATCCTACCTTGTATTCGCGTATTCCAGATATCGAGATTTATGAGCCTGCATTGCATTTTATTATTTTCCTTGCATACATAGTATAATGCAACGTTTCCCAAACATTTTTTACAGTAGCCCGGTTATTTTATACTTCTCCTTCGTGGTGGCCTACTAAAAATTTTATCGCCTATAGGTAAAATAAAACAGATTTGAATGTCCATATAGTTTTCATGTATTATAATAAAGAAGCATTTAATCTTACGAAGATGTAAAGAAACAAACTAAAACCAAATAATTTATTAACGAGAAGTGCGTGATGCTATTTTTAGTTAACTAGAAACTTCAGCTTTTGAGAAAAAGAATATAATCGGTTTCTATATATATATATTTTGTAGGAACATCAGTGTTGAAAAGCCTGCTACACATTTATAAGTAGTGACAAAAACAATTAGAAATTTTATCGCTTTTTCTGCTAACTGGGTACTCTTGACGACCAGACAGCCAAAAATCTATCAGTGGTATTCTATCGCAGATGTGCGGGACTGCGCGGATGAGCGAGACTGCCCGGCGTCGTTCGTCTTGAATTATTCATTCAATAGTCCCGATTCAACGTTATTTACCCGTATTTTAAAGCTTAGTGAAAAAACGAAAACCCAAAATCGAAACACCTAGGTTTTCGAGAGTCTTTTAGGTGACCCGGAATTTTGCTTTTGTAGTCGAGTTTTCAACGGGAAAGCACGTTTCAAGAATACTTAAACACGAATCGAACGCTTTTGAGGTGGATATATATATATATATATATATATATATATATATATATATATATATATATATATATATATCCCATATAAGAAAATATGTTGTGGGCAGCACTTGACTTTCATACAGACTTACCACCTTTATTTTCTATTTATTTCTCTAATAATTCACTAAATTGAGTTTAATTGCAAAATAGCAAGCATAATTATTTGAAATTACACTGAATTCACACTTTTAATTCAATTTTCGCTCTAATTTGGTAACTAAACGTATTGTCAAAGGCGGCATAGCAAAAGTGCGAAAACACTAAAATATCGCGAGAACGGTTAGTCCTAGAATAATAGGATTGGTCTTATTTTTTTTCATCGCCAAAAATTATATATAAAACAAGAATTTAATTAATACATTTGAGCATATGTAGTGTTTTATTTTAAATTTTAAAGATTTTTTAGTGTTGAATTTTAGATTCTGGATGAATTTTTTTTTCATTTCATTAAAAGGGCAGACTCTTTTTGCCGAATCGTACCAACATCTAATCAGCACCAGGGTGACCTACAAGTGACTTATCTACTAAATTTTGTAAAATTTGCTAAATTAGTATTTTAGCTACAGTGGATTTTTGCGGGGGATTTCGCAAGAAAAGGCAGCTTCTTTTATTCCGAATCGTAGCAAAATTTAATCAGCACCAAGGTCACCTACAAATGACTTACATAGAAAATGTTAATGTTAATGAAATTTGGTTAGTTATTGAGTTAGAGTGGATACATACCTTGCACTCACTGATAGACAGAAATCACGCTAAAAATAGTTTTTCAAATTCTAGTGGTCCCAAAACGTGTAGATGCGTCGAAAACTTGATCTGCGATTTTTGACACAATTCCAACATTTACCCTGTATATCACCATATATTACATGGAAACTAAAATTAAAAATCTGATGTGGGCAACACATGACTTTCCCTGCAGATTTATATTCACGTTCTCTTTATTTTAATTACATTTAATTTACTGTTAATTCAATTTTCGTTCTCATTTGATAACTGGACTTCTTTTCAAAGGTGGCGTAGAGAAAATACGAAAAACTAAAATATCTCAAATATCTCCAGAACGGTTTGTCCTAGTGTAATGGGGTTGGTATTATTCTTTTCTTCGTCAAAAATTACGTATTAAACAAGCATTTAATGGATATATTTGAGCATACGTAGTGTTTTATTTTAGATTTTGACGATTTTTGCGGGTCATTTTAAAAAAAAAGGCAGGTTATTTTTTTCTGAAGCATACCAAAATCTAATCAGCACCAGACTATCCCACAGGTAACTTATCTGCCGAATTTTGTGAAATTCGGTCCATTAGTTTTTCCGCTAGAGTGGATACAAGCTTTTGCGTGCCATTTCGCAAAAAAAGGCGGGTTCTTTTATCCCGAATTGTACCCAAAATTAATCAGAACCAAACTCGCCCACAAGTGACCTACCTACCAAATTTTATGAAATTCGGTCCATTAGTTTTTTAGTTAGAGTGGATACAAAATCTGCGCAGACAGACACACAGACGTCACGCTGAAAATGGTTTTTTCGTATTCTAGAGGTCTTGAAACGTGTAGATCCGTCGAAAACTCGAGTTGCGATTTTCGACATGATTCCAATACTTTCCCTATACATTACCATATATTGCAGGGAAAGTAAATATCTGATGTGGGCAGCACATGACTTTCCCTGCAGACTTATATTCACGTTCTCTTTATTTTAATTAAATTTAATTCACTTTTAATTCAATTTTTGTTCTCATTTGGTAACTGGACTTATTTTCAAAGGTGGCTTAGAGAAAATACGAAAAAACTAAAATATCTCGAGAACGGCTGGTCCTAGCGTAATGGAGTTGATCTTATTCTTTTCTTCGTTAAAAATTACGTATAAAACAAGCATTTAATGGATATATTTGGGCATACGTAGATTTTTATTTTAGATTTTGACGATTTTTGCTATCCATTTTGCAGAAAAAAAGCAGGTTATCTTTTTTCGAATCATACCAAAATTTAATTAGCACCAGGGTGACCCACAATACGAAAAACTAAAATATCTCAAATATCTCCAGAACGGTTTGTCCTAGTGTAATGGGGTTGGTATTATTCTTTTCTTCGTCAAAAATTACGTATTAAACAAGCATTTAATGGATATATTTGAGCATACGTAGTGTTTTATTTTAGATTTTGACGATTTTTGCGGGTCATTTTAAAAAAAAAGGCAGGTTATTTTTTTCTGAAGCATACCAAAATCTAATCAGCACCAGACTATCCCACAGGTAACTTATCTGCCGAATTTTGTGAAATTCGGTCCATTAGTTTTTCCGCTAGAGTGGATACAAGCTTTTGCGTGCCATTTCGCAAAAAAAGGCGGGTTCTTTTATCCCGAATTGTACCCAAAATTAATCAGAACCAAACTCGCCCACAAGTGACCTACCTACCAAATTTTATGAAATTCGGTCCATTAGTTTTTTAGTTAGAGTGGATACAAAATCTGCGCAGACAGACACACAGACGTCACGCTGAAAATGGTTTTTTCGTATTCTAGAGGTCTTGAAACGTGTAGATCCGTCGAAAACTCGAGTTGCGATTTTCGACATGATTCCAATACTTTCCCTATACATTACCATATATTGCAGGGAAAGTAAATATCTGATGTGGGCAGCACATGACTTTCCCTGCAGACTTATATTCACGTTCTCTTTATTTTAATTAAATTTAATTCACTTTTAATTCAATTTTTGTTCTCATTTGGTAACTGGACTTATTTTCAAAGGTGGCTTAGAGAAAATACGAAAAAACTAAAATATCTCGAGAACGGCTGGTCCTAGCGTAATGGAGTTGATCTTATTCTTTTCTTCGTTAAAAATTACGTATAAAACAAGCATTTAATGGATATATTTGGGCATACGTAGATTTTTATTTTAGATTTTGACGATTTTTGCTATCCATTTTGCAGAAAAAAAGCAGGTTATCTTTTTTCGAATCATACCAAAATTTAATTAGCACCAGGGTGACCCACAATACGAAAAACTAAAATATCTCAAATATCTCCAGAACGGTTTGTCCTAGTGTAATGGGGTTGGTATTATTCTTTTCTTCGTCAAAAATTACGTATTAAACAAGCATTTAATGGATATATTTGAGCATACGTAGTGTTTTATTTTAGATTTTGACGATTTTTGCGGGTCATTTTAAAAAAAAAGGCAGGTTATTTTTTTCTGAAGCATACCAAAATCTAATCAGCACCAGACTATCCCACAGGTAACTTATCTGCCGAATTTTGTGAAATTCGGTCCATTAGTTTTTCCGCTAGAGTGGATACAAGCTTTTGCGTGCCATTTCGCAAAAAAAGGCGGGTTCTTTTATCCCGAATTGTACCCAAAATTAATCAGAACCAAACTCGCCCACAAGTGACCTACCTACCAAATTTTATGAAATTCGGTCCATTAGTTTTTTAGTTAGAGTGGATACAAAATCTGCGCAGACAGACACACAGACGTCACGCTGAAAATGGTTTTTTCGTATTCTAGAGGTCTTGAAACGTGTAGATCCGTCGAAAACTCGAGTTGCGATTTTCGACATGATTCCAATACTTTCCCTATACATTACCATATATTGCAGGGAAAGTAAATATCTGATGTGGGCAGCACATGACTTTCCCTGCAGACTTATATTCACGTTCTCTTTATTTTAATTAAATTTAATTCACTTTTAATTCAATTTTTGTTCTCATTTGGTAACTGGACTTATTTTCAAAGGTGGCTTAGAGAAAATACGAAAAAACTAAAATATCTCGAGAACGGCTGGTCCTAGCGTAATGGAGTTGATCTTATTCTTTTCTTCGTTAAAAATTACGTATAAAACAAGCATTTAATGGATATATTTGGGCATACGTAGATTTTTATTTTAGATTTTGACGATTTTTGCTATCCATTTTGCAGAAAAAAAGCAGGTTATCTTTTTTCGAATCATACCAAAATTTAATCAGCACCAGGGTGACCCACAAATGATTTATCTACCGAATTTTGTCAAATTCGGTCCATTAGTTTTTTAGCTAGAGTGGATACAGTCAATTTCTGCCGGCCATTTCGCAAAAAAGACGGATTCTTTTATCTCGAATTATACCCAAAACTAATCTGCACCAGATTCGCCCACAAGTGACTTACGGTATGATTCCAATACGTTGCCATGTATTGCAGGGAAAGTAAAAAAAAAAATTACAAAAATCAGATGCACCACAAAACGTGATTAAAACTCTTTACGATTAATAAACTGAAGACGCTTAAAACTAGGTAATGCCCAACATCAACAACCAAGAATATTGCACCAGGTTCTGCATAAACGATAAGTACAGTACTAGGAATTTAAAAATCTGTTCTAGTCAGAACATGGATTTCACTAAAGGCTCTAATTCATTTTCTCTTTCATAATCCATGATAATGTATAATTCATAACCCGTAATCCTTTCATATTTAATGATAATCCTCATATTTACTAGAAATTATGTCCAATTTGAAGTAATATATCTTCTTTTGATTTGGCATTTTAAAATGTCGCCAACTCTTCAAAATGACAAAAAACTTAAATATTCGAACAAAATTCGTTTTTTCCAGATTAATGGTATTGGTCCTATTTGTCTTATCGAAAATTATGAATAAAACAAGCATTTAATTAACACATTAGAGTATATGTATTTTTTTTTTTTTTCAAATTTTAGCGATTTTTGTGGGGCATTTCGCATAAAAGGTCAGTTCTATTCTTCCGAATCTTACCAAAATCTAATCAGCCCACTAGTAATTTATTCGCCAAATTTTATGATACTTCATTGGACCGTTTTTGAGCTAGAGTGGATACATGTATTGCACCCCCCCCCCCCTCCTGTTACACATACACACTTAAAAAAAAATAATAATTCGTGTTCTAATGTGCCCGAAATCTGTAGTTCTATCAAAAACTCGAGTTCCGGTTACTTTCCCAATACATTATCATGTATTATAGGGGCAGAAAAAGTATTTTCGTGTAAAAAATATTTCATCAGTATATCAGGGTGTAAAAATGTAATTCCTTAGTTTATCGTTAACAGTAGTCTGTGTTCATTCAGATATTAGCTCTGTGGGTAAATCATTCTAAGTTTTAGAAGCAACCCACAAAAAATGTCGGTACAAATTTTCAAAATGTGTTTTAGGTATAGTAGCGAGTCACACAACTTCCAATGGTACTTGTCATAACAAAAAAATTTGACCATCCGAACATTTAATACATCAGGAATTCAAACATTCGTTTTCCCGAATATTGTTTATTTTTTCATACATGGGTCTTATATACGAGCATCGTAAATCCCGCTTAAAAATGTTCGTTTCTATTTACTCGCAACATTCCATTCTGATGATGCCTCCATTTCTGGGTAAACATCGAGTTAACCCCCCCTCCCCCTCTAATTGACAGGCACACCCCGAAGGTTTTTAATTTAATTACTCACCCGCCCCTATTCCGACGCTCCCAATCGCGACGAGACCTCGTCCCACAATTTTATCTGTTGCTGCTTCCCCTGAAACAGCCCTCGGAGCTCCGAATTCAATTTATCGAAATTCGAAAAACTGCCCCTCTCGCTATCCGCCCCCCTATCCCTGCGTTGCCACTCCGCGATCGAATAACTTCGGGGCGCAAAACCCGATCGTCAGGGGGAAAGAAAATTAAAAGCCCCACTTCCCCCGTTCTCTCTCGCGCACAAACACAGGGGGTCGGCAGACGATCGTGTGCGCTTTTGGTGTGCCCCCTTTTCGGTCGCCATGGAAACATCACTAATAACAGAAGACCGCCGTCGTTATCTGACCCCGCCAGCAACGCCGGAGAAGGGGGAGAGAGGTCAAATTAGGGCTGCGGCGGCTAATCTACGGCCTAGGCCTATTTTGGGTGCCCCGTCCTTCTCCGCCTCTGTGGACGTAATTAGTCGGCAGGGGCTGACTCGTGCCTGTTTACGAGAACGAACCTTTCCGCATTCATCCGAGTCCTGAATGTCACGCGGAACAATGGTTGCGTCACAATGGGACTCGTGTGGGTAGTGGTGCATATCGAGTGGAGTTGTCCCAAACTCTTCATCTTCATATCCACGATGAATGTAAGGAACTCAAGACCTAATCGGGATTCGAACCATTGATCACCACTTGTAAGACATACACTATCCATTAAATTACTAGAATGATCTTCTGTATTGGAAAGGAACTCTACAGCTACAGACATTTTAATGCTGACCATCTCCACTGTAGACATATTATATTCAACATAATAGTGCGTTAACAAGTTCTGTCCGAGGAATAGACTCAGAAATGTAATTTTTCTTTTTGAAATATTTCATTGATCGACATAAAAAAAAAAGCAGCGTGTATGAATTACGCCTGTCAAATTATAAATATCATTAGTCAAAATAACCCCTTGCAATCTATTTCCCAAACAGCAAAAATGGTCCAATTGACTTCACAGACTCTTGTTGGAAACACACAATATTTTATTTTTCATTTCCAATGTCAGAGACGATAACACATCCCCAAAGACGGCAAAATGACCTTGTGCAAAAGAAAAATTACCAGCTCCTCAAGCAGTTATATTCAGTGAATATATTATTCTATAAGAAATTTCTACAAATTAGAGCCTGCATCAACAACTTTAGATTGCACAATAATGCCCAGAACGCTTTAAATTAAGAAAGGGGAAAAATTCCTTCTTTCATAAAAATTTGTCTGCTCTTTGCAACATGAGGTAAGTCCTCTAGATTTTAAATTTGAGATTGTTCCTGCAACAACTTCTGATCGTATTCTTCCGAAACCATAGACCTTTTAATCAAAGTTAAACTGTGTATTCAAATCTTCAAGTGGGCTACGATTATAACGGAACAACGCTTTGAAAGGCTGGACCTACGTGCTGTCTTTAGCTAATTAGTAGACCAGTTAGTTGACTATCACTTTACCACGATCTCAACGTGATGCCATCATGTCATCCACATGATGTCGCCCACATTCATGACGGATTCGGACCTTATTGGTAAAGAACCTTTATCAGAAAAAAAAAAAAAAAAAACACCCCAGTGATTGCATTGGAATTGGAAGTATAATTCCAAATATAAACGGACTTATTTCAAACTCTTGCTTTAAGCGGTAGATAAAGCATGTTATTTTGAGAGAGAAAAAAAACAACTGATTTTAACTGTTTGATAACATGTGGGGAAGCAGGCGTCGATAAATGATTCCTCAGCTTGAGGAGGATGACTGATAAGCACACTTGACACAGATAAAGAGAGCCAACTGTCGCTGTACCCTTATCAAGCGGATAAGAGAAAATACGAGTAAATTTTATCTTTTCCTGCAATGGGGGATTTATAAGTCAGGGGTTTCTAAACAGATTGGGCACCCTATGACGTCATCATATTTGAGTGTCTATATTGGTCGCATGTTTTTATGCATTTTAATTTTGTGCCCTTAGAAGGTTCAATTTATGTTTTGTATAAAATTGACTTCTCATTCATATTAAAAAGTTTCGTGTGTTTATTTACTGTCGCAATTTATTATTTTAGTTTTAATAAAACCAAATAGAACGTCATTTTGGCTTTGCTACTAGCTCTGATGGGCTTTTAAACTCGTCCACTAGCAGAAACGATCTGATTTTTACTCCCAAAACAATCGCGCTTCGTGAATGATATGCTGCTCTTATCAGAGTTAAGGATGAACAATAGTGTCAGTATTATGAAGTCAATGTTTTAAAGACAATTGATGATAAGCGCGAAACCGGTCCATGGATGCTGGTATCTGCAATATGAGTGTCTTCTATTATTTTTGTATACTAATTGCGTTTTTGTATAATTGTGTATTCCTTTACCTGTTTTCAAGAAACTTAAAAATTGTCACTTCTTCCAAGTCTGTAGTCTGGTGAGTCGGTTATTAGAAGGGGGGGGGGGGATCGATCTGCTGAGCTGTTTCCCGTCATGTTGGTCAAATATCGTGTTTGGAGAATAAAAGTTTTTTCGTCGAGATTGGTAAACTATGAATTTCAGGTTGCGTATGAAGATCATGGAAATTGATTCACCGCTGAATATCAGTATGCTACGTGATTTTAATTTACATGTTGTTGTGATACAACCATTCAAAAGACTTAATTAAAGAATAATAAAATCAATTGAACGATCATATCCCAACACCTGATTGGGTCGGACACTCACATACAATTAAAAGGGAAATTAATATTTAATGTAATGGGACCGTATAGTGGGGAATAAATTTTAGAATATAAAGCAATGCGTTGTGTAATTAAAATTTTAACCATACTTGTATGTGAGCGCCTTAAAATTACTTACTTGTAATTAATGAATAGTGTAAGGTGTCACATAATTAATGCTGAAAACACTTCAGCAAGCGGATGAATAAAATCACACATATTCATCATGGTAATGACCACAATCTAAAGTCCTTTTTCACTATACTCAACTTCAATATCTCATGAGATTGGATTGAGGACTGAACCGACAAGTAATAGCTGATCACCAGAACCGACGAAATAATAGCTGATCACAATTCCAAATGCAAAGTGTAACACAGCACAAAGAAATACCAATATGCATTTTTTGTTGTATAATAAGTTTCACTGCGTATAAATAAAGAAATGACTAATATTTCAATCATCATGATGACTTGTTAACTTATTTTCATATTGTTGAGGACTAGACTTTTAGAATAATTGACTAAAAGCATGTGCAGGATATTAATTATAATTATGTCAAATTAATGTGCGACATAACAATCCCAATAAAGGTTTCTAAAACCATAAATGCACAGTAACATACATAACGTTCCTTGTGTAAGACCAGAATTGCATAGTAATTGGCAAATAGATGTAATCCACAGTAATTGTCCATAGAGGCAAAATGCTGCTGTCAAACTGGGAAATAAATAAATATTCTTTAACTTGACTCAATTTATTTTTTTATGAAAGAGTAATCTATATGAGGTACTTGTACAAAATTCATTTTTGCTATTACAGACTCCTGTATCTACACTTTGTAAAAATATTCATTCCACAATCAATAAATCCAAGAAATTCAAAAGATGATTCACAAACAGAAAAACACAAGACAAAATATGTTGATTTTTTTATCCGTAAGTAAATTAATTTCATTTTTAGCACTTGCACTTAAAACTAATATAAAAACAAAATGGTGAGTGCACGAGGCACCCCCCTTAAAGGGGAGACCTCACCTATATCACCTTTACACGCAGTATTTTTTTGAGAGAAGAGAAAGACTCAGCACTTATTGCACCGAGGAAGAATTTCCCGCCTAACTTGGCACGCTGTGATTGGCTGAAGCCACACACACCGTTGCCATGCCAAGAAAAGAAAAACTCATGTTCAACCAGGGAGATTAAAAGGATCCATGTCTCACCTGAAACCGGATTTACCAATTGTTGAAAACGGGTGTCATTCTACCGCAGTATGAAAGTGGATGTCATACACTATACACGAGAATATGAATACTGCAGCACACTATAATTAAAATTAATAAAAGAAACAATTGGTCTATTAATGAAAATATAAAATAAAAGCAATTTTGAATAGAATAATTTGGAATAATAAATTAAGTAAAATAAAATATTTAATGATTTATAAAAAAAATGTTAATTTAGAATAATAAAATAAAGTGTTGTGACGTGTCACAACACATGTATTGTTATACTGCTTTTCATTAGTTATATCTATTCTATCATTAAAAAAGAGGGAATTTGGAATCAGAGGTAGGATACTGTGATAACAATATTTCCCCAGTACCTGATGAGATTGGAAGGGCTTTACTAGTGAAAGTGTCATTATAGCGTGAAACTCTCCAAAGTTGTATGCTATAATAATATGCTAAATTGCCCAAACGCTAAAAAATGTTCAATACTAAAATTTTATCCAAACTTCGTTCATAAAACTCGTTATTTAAAATTGTTTCTTTGTTCATGTGCAATAATAAATGTTACTATTAATACCGATTTTTAATCCAAACTTTAGCCGAATGTGACAGTACTGCTTTTACAAGTAATTAATTTCAAGGGGTACGTTAGCATAGCTAGGATCTCGATAAGGAGGGGGAAGGTACGGCCGAAATAGGGTTTTGCAAAACTAAATATCGTATTCCAGTATGGACCCTATATTGAACTAATTCGAATTTTTCATCAATGGGGGGGGGGGGATTATGACCCTCCTTTCCCTACGCTACCGAAGGTACTAAAAGTAAATTATTGCGTCCTTTAATGTACAAGTCGCGCATGCGCTACAGAACAGTGGGCGATATTGAACCATAAAAGGAGGGGCGAGGGGCTTCAGTTAAATTGGAGGGTTGTGGCAACTAATCCTCGGCCAAGACCAATTTTCTATTTCCCCCTCTACTCCGATGCCAGAGCTCAAGGGCTCCATTTGTCCGGGGGCCTAATTAGTGGACGCAAGGGGCTGAGGTCGTTTGTTTTGTGAAGGGATGCTCGCATGTGCGAGTGACGCATCACTGGGCAGATGTGAGAATTGCTAGTATTAAAGCTATGCTATTTATATGGGGGGATGAGTATGATTGCTGGAACATGTAGGATGCATTCCAGTGCGGTGGACTATCAATAACAGTAATATACAGCACCCAGCACGGAGGGGTAGAGTCAGTGTTTCTTTCAGGCATATATCGGACTTCCGAGAGGCTTTACTCCCTAGATAACATTTTGTTATCGAGTCAAATCTGATTTCTGTATATATAAAATACATGTAATAGCCCCCTTCTAAGGTTCTATTCGCCCTCCCTCGGTCAAAAAGTCCGGAAATAATGGACAGAGTCTAGGTATCCCTGGACCAATGGCGGAGTTTGGTTTGGTTGCGCTCCTTCCCGCGGCTTAAAGCATTGCAACCCCTTTACCTTCTTACACTTAGCCATCATGTTATCATGTATTAATATTGCGTCCTAAAATCCTTCCAAGCCTTCTGCCCCCCCCCCTCCCTTTTTCTCACAGTCAGATTAATATTCACTGGCAGGGATGACTGGGGGTTTACGCACATAGACATATATAATACTTTCTTTTGCAACATATATATTCCTCCTGGAGTCTTTTATAACATATATAATACTCAGTCGTGGCGCTGGGGGTCCATATATTTCCGCCACTGTCCCAGACAGGCTGTCATGGCTCGCTAAATTCTTTGGAAAAACTGCAGTTGTCTACAAATGAATAGTTCATTTTTAAAAGATGACTTGTCCATATTGTACTTATTTATTTATTTTAAAGATTAATTTATTGAAAAACAGAAATTTTTACGCTTGCCTAGGATACAAAACGAGCCCAACTTGAATACATTCATTGATACAGCAATACAAAATACCTATACTTATAGGGATGCGACCAATAATGCTTTGTAAGAAAGTAATGTAGAGATCTCTTCAGATATTCATGGAGAAAAATGAAAAGTTGTATTATACATTCAGCACAGAACGTATTATTTTCCCATTTTTCTCAAAATAAATTTTGATTAGCAATATATGTTTATTTTTGTTTTGTATTAATTTATTTTTTCAAAATAAACTTTTTTTGAAGGTATACAAATCTGGCGTGTGTGTGCGTATGCGCGCGAAGCAAGCGTGACATTGGTTAAAAGTTGCCAGGTTTTTCTATTTATTTTCAAAACCTGGCACATCCATTTCAGTTTTTTTGTTTTATATATTTTGTGTGTGTTTTAAAAATACATAAACAAGACATATGCATATTTTGTTTAAAATTACATTTTCTGCAACGACATAGTTTTATTTCAATAATCACATGGACAGTTAGTAATAAGTTTTTTGCAGCTGGTGGGAAAATTTAAAATTCTGGACATATCATCTTTTGAAAATAAACTTGCAGCATGGGGGCTATTTAGAGTGAGCATCGGCTGCACCCCCCAAATTATTACGTTCCTTATGGAACTTTCCTTGGTAAATGGCATATTTCCGTCATTAGAACAATAGTACATCAATTTTAGATCCTCCCAAATAATAATTTTGCTCCCCACCCCCCCACCCCTAAGAAATTCATGAACTGACACCCCCGAATTGCAGTGCCACCCAAATACAGTGATATTCTAAATAATGGACTCTTATGGTGTACGAAAAGGTGTCCGTTTTAAAGATGTGCCCCCCCCCCCCTCCCCTCCCATATGCAGAAGCTATAAATATAGATTTTCGTTTTTATTGGGTGCTAGCAGATGCACAAAAATTTTCACCATTTCGAATAACAATTGCATTCTGAAACGAATGCAAGTTCAAGGTGCTCGTTGAACGAATAATTTGAATGTGGAAAATTCAAGGTATCCCTCTTTAATTGTGGTTGAAATCACATAAAAATTTATCAGGAGAATGGCTCAACTCGACTATTTCATACCAGAATTAATTTTCCTTTTCAAATTTTACAAGGAAAAAAATTGAAAAAATCGGTATCGTGGGTCTAAATTATTACAACTATAGCGTGTAACCTCACTTTAAAGGTCTTGAAAAAATCTTTTGATTGATACCAATGCCCCCCCCCCCCCGGTGGTAACTTGCCCCCAAGGGGCGGCGGCTATTGACGTCACGAACAAAAGAAAAATGTGTCACTGCTATTTTTCACAACAATGATTGAAACTATTAAGTTTCGTGATTATTGAGCCATAAATAAACACTTTTATGCATGATTATGTCAAAATTTGTCCTATGCTGCCAAGTTAAAATATAAATTTTGAATAAATTTCGAAGTTTTCACTCAAATTATAAAAATTCTATCTAGGTTTCGATATTTTTTATAACAAAGCCGGATATAAAGATTTGCAAAAATCCATTAATATTTGTGGCTACTATTGTGTATACATGAAATCGACCACAGACATCAGAGAGACGGACATCACTCAAAAAATAGTCAATACGTGTTCAGGAGGTCTTAAAACATATGTTGGCACTAAAATATCAAAATCGATAATTTACATGAAAACGATACTTTCTCAATTCTGCGTATGAGAAAGTAAAAATCAAACAATTCAATGATCCATTTAAAAATTCCAATTTTAAAAATTTTAATATAAGAAAATAATAACTATCAAGCATTTAAGAATTTTGAAGGTACAATAAAACTTCGATTAACCGTCACTCGTTTAACCGCCAGTTTCTGTTATCCGTCATGGTATTACGATATTACCGATTATCCGTCATGGTATTACGATATTATATTTATGGTATTACGATAAATTTCTGTACATTACTACTCTTATATTGAAGTTTATATTGATCGTTTTGTAAAATTAATATGTATGTATTGTTCACTTTTAAAGGATTTTATTTTATTTTCGTCCCAAGCCCGCAGTGAAATCACATTACTGTACATATGTATTAAGAGATTTCTGTTATCCGTCTATTCGGTTATCCGTCACAGCCCTAGTCCAGACGGTGACGGTTAATCGAAGTTTTACTGTATGTCTCTATATACGTTTTCATTTTCAAATTATTCTTAAAAGAAAAATAATCGAATTCTAAGCGGTTTAGGTTGGCAGTAGATCAGTCAAAGCGATGCATTAAAGCATTAGATGCATGCGTTGGCAGTATATACAAAGTGATGCATTCATCTCATTTGTATCGAAACATAAATTTTAATACCATTTACAAAGAATGTTTATTAAAATATAGCAAATAAAGCGAAATGTGCATTTGTTCTTGTGTTATCATGCGTAAACACAGAGAGACATGTATTTTTATCGAAAGTGTTAGAAATCTACCCAGGAAGACCTAAAACCTTTTTCATTATCAAATTTTCCATCCTTTTTTTATAAAACTTGCTATTTGTTTGGTCATCAAATCATGAAATTCTATTTGTTTGGCCATCAAATTCCATCAAACCATTTTCATTAAACTATCAAATTTTACATTCGACTATGTTTTCTATCAAATTTTGATGCACATTTTTTCCCCCATCAAACATTTTATTGAACCATCAAATTTCACCTGTTTGGCCATTGAACTACCAAAAGCCATTTCCATCAAATGTTTTATCACACGATAGTTTTCATCAAATATTGATATTTTTAATTCCAAAATGTGTTTTCCATCAAACTATCGGGATACACAACGCACCAGGTATAGCAATGGTCAGGTTCATAGTAATTTCTAGGATTACGCTCTCATTGATGATGAATTGCATCTTAGACTATGAACTTGACCATTGTAGTCACACGTGTATCCTGAGCAAAATTTTCAAGAAATCTGAAGTCGGCTACGTGGTAGGAATGAGTTTGGCTCAAAGAGGTGCAAAGAAATGTGACGCAGCAATTTTTCTTGCTGTCATTGCAGATATTGGCCAATTTTATGCTGACAATCGCCTAATAATCGCAAAATCGGGCCATACATATTATTTTCTAGAGCGTAATCGTAAAAATCTGATGTGGGCAGCACATGACTTTCCTTATATAATGCAATGAATTTACTACTTTTACAGTAACATAAAATATATTATTCTTATAGCAGATATTTATATTCTTTCCCAGATATTGAATTATCGTCAATTAGTCGTCATTTTCATTGATTTAGCGTCATTTTTATCCATTTGGTGAGATTTTCGTTAATTTAGCAACATTTTAAAAAGTCGCCAAGTTGGCGACATTCCACCAAATTAGTCGCTTAAATCTCGCTAAGCGTTATGGACGGAGAAAGTTATTCTAACAGCAGATAAATGACTATTGGCATTCAAATACAAAAATATTACTCAAAGTATATTTTTCATGAATGGAACGAGCTAGATCCACGCGATGATGTCACCAAATTTATCGTATGATATTATATAAGAAAAGTGAACATATTTGTCAATAGAAAATATATATTTTTTATTTTATATGATTTCTTGATAATTTTTTTGAAAAATGTGCAATATCTCGAGAACGGTTCATGTTAGCGTTCTAAAATTATATCAATCGTTTTCTAATAAAAATTACATAAGAAATATCTATTTGCGTAACTTTATGAGAGGTTTTGATTTTTTGATGATTTTTTTTTGAATTTCACTCGAAAATTTAAGGGGGTTCTGAACATTCGATTGCGTATAAAAACAATAAGCTTCCAGTATTCGCGGATTGTAATTTTTGTACGAAATTACTTTCGAAACGGTTCATTCGTTCGTCAGTTATCGTCTCCACAGACTCACTGACACGCACGCACACACACACACACACACACACACACACACACACATCATCTCAAAAATGTTCAATTCATGATCAGGGATGCTTGAAACGTGCTCTGCCGTCGAAAACTCGAATTCAAATTTTCGACCCTATCACAATACTTTCCTTATATACATAATGTATAAGGAAAGTATTGTGACTGGGTCGAAAATTCGAATTCGAGTTTTCGACGAGAGAGCACGTTTCAACCATCCCTGATCACGAATCAAACATTTTTGGAGTGATGTCTGTGTGTGTGTGTGTGTGTGTGTGTGTGTGAAAGTATGTGTGTGTGTGTGTCAGTGAGTCTGTGGAGACGATAACTGACGAACGAATGGACCGATTCGAACCAAATTTGGTACAAAAATCACAATTCGTAAACACTGGAAGCCTATTGTTTAGTACGCAATCGAATGTTCAGAACCACCCTAAATTTTCGAATTAAATTTTGAAAAAATCGTCAAAAAATCAAAACCACTAATAAAGTTACGCAAATAGACATTTCTTATGTAATTTTTCATTAGAAAACGATTGACATAAATTTTAGAACGCTAACATGAACCGTTCTCAAGATATTGCACATTTTTGAAAAAAATTATCAAAAAGTCATATAAAATAAAAAAAATATTTCCTATTGAGAAACATGTTCACTTTTGATATGTAATACCATGCGATAAATTGGGTGACATCATTCTCGTGGATCTAGCTCGTTCCATTCATGAAAAATGATGCTTTGAGTAATAATTTTGTATTTGAGCGCCAATAGTCATTTATCTACTGTAAGAATAACTTATTTCTTCGTCCATAACGCTTGGCGAGATATTGGAGACGAATTTGGCGGAATGTCGCCAACTTAGCGACTTTTTGAAATGTTGCCAAATTAACGAAAATCTCGCCAAATGGATAAAAATGACCCTAAATCAATGAAAATGACGACCAATTGTCAAAAATTCAATATCTTGGAAAGACTATTAGTATCTACTATAAGAAAAACTTATTTTTTACAGTAAAAGTAGTAAATTCATTACATTATATAAGGAAAGTCATGTGTTGCCCACATCAGATTTTTGTATATATGGAACGTAATATAAATTGACCACATAAAGAATTCCCCTTTTCATTAAATATTTCGTATAATACAATATTTCACCGAAACAAAATGGCTATTCCGTTCGACTTTATAAATATGTATGAACAGGACATGCTAATTATTGGTTCTGGTATCTGACTAAAACTCATTTCTTACAGGGTTTTCAATCATCGTACGGACATGGAAATCGTATTAAAGCACACACCCGCATACCCTAGCCAGAGTGGCGTTATCGCATGGGGGCTCACTTTTGAAAATTGCGAGCCCCGGGAGAAGGGGAGGACTTTGCCTTCCTGCGTTGTTCCTCCACCCCTGGTCAAATTAGCTTTTCTGCATACATAATGGCACTCCAGAGGTCTTGAGTTTCATAATTATCGTTAGAGCGGATATCCTACGGTCAAGTTCTTGCCACATAACGGCACGTTTCGGATATAGCAGGGAGATATTTTGCATTTTGAGTTAATGAAGTTTTATTACTTTCCTTATATACATAATGCATAAGGAAAGTATTGTGACGAGATCGAAAATTCGAATTCGAGTTTTCGACGGGAGAGCATGTTTCAAGCATTCCTGATCGCGAATCGAACATTTTTAAAGTGATGTCTGTGTGTGTGTGTGTGAAAGTGTGCGTGTGTGTGTGTGTCAGTGAGCCTGTGGAGACGATAACTGACGAACGAATGGACCAATTCGAAAGAAATTTGGTACAAAAATTACAATCCGTAAACACTGGAAGCCTATCGTTTTTATAAGCAATCGAATGTTCAGACCCCCCCCCCCCCTAAGTTTTCTAGTAAAATTTTGAAAAAATCGTCAAAAAATCAAAACCTCTAATAAAGTTACGCAAATAGACATTTCTTATGTAAATTTTCATTAGAAAACGATTGACAGGAATTTTAGAACGCTAACATGAACCGTTCTCGAGATATTGCGCATTTTTAAAAAAATTATCAAAAAGTCATATAAAATAAAAAATAAATATTTCCTATTGAGAAACATATTCACTTTTCATATGTAATACCATGCAATAAATTTGATGACATAATTCTCGTGGATCTAGCTCGTTCCATTCATGAAAAAAGGTACTTTGAGTAATACTTTTGCATTTGAATGCCAATAGTCATTTATCTGCTGTAAGAATAACTTATTTTTCCGTCCATAACGCTTGGCTAGATTTTGGCGACGAATTTGGTGGAATGTCGCCAACTTGGCGACTTTTTTAAATGTTACTAAATTAACGAAAAACTCGTCAAATGGATAAAAATGACGCTAAATCAATGAAAATGACGACTTACTGACAAAAATTCAATATCTTGGAAAGAATATAAGTATCTACTATAAAAATAACCTATTTTCTTTTACTGTAAAAGTAGTAAATTCATTGCATTATATAAGGAAAGTCATGTGCTGCCCACATCAGATTTTTACTTTCCTTATATACATAACGTATAAGGAAAGTATTGTGACGGGGTCGAAAATTCGAAATCGAGTTTTCGACGGGAGAGCACGTTTCAAGCATCCCTGATCACGAATCAAACATTTTTGAAGTGATGTCTGTGTGTGTGTATGTGTGTGTGTGTGTGTGTGTGTGAAAGTATGTGTGTGTGTGTGTGTGTGTGTCAGTGAGTCTGTGGAGACGATAACTGACGAACGAATGGACCGATTCGAACCAAATTTGGTACAAAAATCCCAATCCGTAAACACTGGAAGCCTATTATTTTTATACGCAATCGAATGTTCAGAACCCCCCCAAATTTTCGAATAAAATTTTGAAAAAATCGTCAAAAAATCAAAACCACTAATAAAGTTACGCAAATAGACATTTCTTATGTAATTTTTCATTAGAAAACGATTGACATAAATTTTAGAACGCTAACATGAACCGTTCTCTAGATATTGCACATTTTTCAAAAAAATTATTAAAAAGTCATATAAAATGAAAAAAAATATATTTCCTATTGAGAAACATGTTCACTTTTCATATGTAATACCATGCGATAAATTGGGTGACATCATTCTCGTGTATCTATCTCGTTCCATTCATGAAAAAAGATACTTTGAGTAATACTTTTGTATTTGAACGCCAATAGTCATTTATCTGCTGTAAGAACAACTTATTTCTTCGTCCATAACGCTTGGCGAGATTTTGGCGACGAATTTGGCGGAATGTCGCCAACTTGGCGACTTTTTGAAATGTTGCCAAATTAACGAAAATCTCCCCAAATGGATAAAAATGACGCTAAATTATTAATGAAAATGATGACTAATTGTCGAAAATTCAATATCTTGGAAGGAATATTAGTATCTACTATAAGAAAAACCTATTTTTTTACTGTAAAAGTAGTAAATTCATTACATTATATAAGGAAAGTCATGTGTTGCCCACATCAGATTTTTTTCTCTTGTAGTCGGTTTTAATTCGCGAAAGAAACGAACTTAGATTGAAAACTGCTAAATGCCGTTGAGAAAATCAACGGTGTCATGATTAAGAAACCGAACGTTGGTTTTTCAAACATTTTAGTGTGGAGTACACCCCGTTTCCACCATAAATATAAATTTTCGAATAATTCGATTTTCACTTTGGGATTTTATCGAAAGATTTACATTTCTTTAAATATCAAGGTTCTATCTCACCTAAAAAAAAAAATCGTTTCTCATTTATTTCGCATATAAAGCATTTTGGAACTGCACCTCTAAAATAATAAAATATAGAAAATGGAACTAGTTCTTGTTCTTTATGTTATTCTTTTAATCTTTTAATATTTTGTTAAAAAATTATTTAGGTTTTTCCCTTATTCTTTTACAACATTTATTGTCCTTAAATAAATAATTTTTAATGAAAATATTAATTGTTAACACTTTCCAGCGTAGTTTAAAAGTGTTTATGACTTTGTTCATTCTGTCTGTCTGTCTGTCCGTTCGCACGATAACTACCGTAAAAATGACTTTATGAAATTGAAATTTTAGTATGTTGTTGAGACAGTCTTTGAAACATATGGAAATGTAAATGAATAATATCACCCAATTAGTTTTGGATTGCACCCGGGTTGAAAAGGTATAATACATTGAATCCTATGGGACCTAATTTTTCAAACATTTTTTAAGCAAAGTCAAAATTCTCAAATTGCTTCTGAAATTTTAGAAAATATTCAAATTATTCCATAAATTATATAAAAAAAATTTCAGTAAAATATGTTCGGTAGTTTTTAAAATAAAAATTGAAATAACAATTACACCCATATTATACGACGAGATCACGTGACCCACTTCAAAATAAAATGCGGCTTCCATTTTTTTTTCCCAGTATAAAAATCGTGATTTTTTAAGTTCTTTTAAATTTATATTTAGTGTTGCATCCGTCCTAAAACCGCTTTATTTTTGTGTATTTTCTGTGCATCTATATTCCGTGCCAACGCAATTACAATATTTTTATGTTTAAAGGATCATCAAACTTTGATTATTTCTACAACGAAGCCTAATTTTAAGGGATGCAGAATGTAAACAAATGATTGTAAGATGAGTTGTATAAGAATTGCTGATTTTTTTTCACGCAAAATTATTTAGCTCTGGAATCTGAAATAAAAGTGATATGAATGTTCTTTGCTTTTACATAGCGAGCCATGCGATTTATATTTCGATGATGTCATAATAAGTTCATATTTTTTTATGAAGTTTTAAGTTTTCAAATATAATAAATTATTGTTGTATTGTGATAATTTGAAATGTATCAGCGCTGAATGTATTGCATTTTAGAGATGTTTAAATAAAATTGCATTTCAGTTGAAAAGTGTTTCATAATCAATGCTTTACGCATGATAGATCTTTCTTGTTTGTAATTATTCTTTCTTAACATTTATTGTCTTTTAAATAATATTTTCGTTGAAAAATTATTTATTTATTTGCTGACATTATTCTTTTTCAACAGTTGTTGTCTTTTCTATTTAAATGCATTTTCTTTTTTTAAGCTGTTGTTTCTTTGAATGTGATCGTATGAGATAGAGATGAAACTCCTGATATATTTTAGAGGATTATTTCTAAGTGCTCAAATTAATTGTTTCTATATAAAAAACATTCCAAATACTATTCATATAAAATAAAAAATAAAAAAACACCTGATATTTTTTTTCTGCAGTAATGTGTTTCTCTTTGAGTCCAATTATTTCCTCTACGAAGGGCAACCAATAGGAAGGAACGGATGCTACTTGAAATTGTATGGGCGGCCCTGCCCCGCGGCATATAATTCATTCTAGCTTTAAGCGATGACCTCCATCCCGCCTTAGGACTTAAATGCAATGTCTTCTAAGGAAGTAGTACGTTTATTTTTCTTCGAAGGCGTAGAATATAAAAAAATTCCATGAATAATCTGGATTGTGTAAGTGATATCATAACTGGACACGCCGCCCAAGCGGTGAAGTGGATAGCGTCTTCGGCTGCTGTCTTGTGGGCTCGGGTTCGAATCCCGAATAAGGCATGAATGTTTCTTGAGGACAAAGTCAGTTTTCCGCCTTCTGGGTCCTTGTCAAAATGTGAAACTGCACCCCCTCCGACCTTCGTCAGTGATGCTTTCATGTATAAATCTCTCGCCTTGTGTCTTTCTTCGTCCTTTCCTGCGTTACTGGTCCTGAATTGGCTCCGCCGAAACAGGAGGTCATTTAGTCATCAACAGCAAATAACTGGACACAATTCATGGGCTTTGCAACAATTTTTTTGTTCCGGGTAATTGAAATTTTGAGTAGAAACAAAATCCAATAATATACAGTTCATTTTCAATGGACCGGACGTCATTGTATATCCAAAATTAGTATCCTACCTAATTAGGATATATCCATTATCCTCTCTAAATACATAACTTCCACCTCCAATGCGAAGTCTACAGAGATGGAACAATTAAAAATAACTTTATCAACTCCAATTCATCCTATCCAATTAAAAGCCATGTGGCCTGCTCACTTTCATTTCACTTCAATTCAACTTCCTTTCAGTGGACGCAGACGATTCTATATCCATAAATCTATGGAAGATGAATGGCTACGGTCAAAGGCATGCAACTTCATTAAATGGAGGATAAACGGAGGGCGAGAAAATACTAATCGCCATCGTCAACCCCCCTTTCTCTCTATAAACTGAATGATTTAAAAGAGGGGGGAGGGGGGCTCGAGTCCATTCCGTCCTTTTAAGAGGCCGGCAAGTTGATAATTATCGCCGGAAATTACAATATCTCGTATTCTGAAATGGCCGTTGTCCGTCCGAGGTATATTCTCCGGCGGTGTCTTATTTTCCGGAACGAAATGCTCGTTGGAGTATTAAACGGGACTAAGTATGGGGAGAGCGGAGTTGAGAGGGAATTTGAATTGAAAGTGGGGCAAGATAACTGAGTTCTGATTTGGAGTTTAGAGAGACTGAATTCTCTATGTGCAGTGGTGTTACAAGTAAGGTTAGCATATAAACAAGAAAGATCAATCATGCTTAAAGCATTGATTATGAAACACTTTCCAACTTCAATGCAATTTTATTTAAAAAAAGTCGAAAATGCAATACATTCCTCGGCAATATTTTAAAACTTATCACAATACTACATTGATTTATTATATTTGAAAACTTAAACTTTCATTGAAAAAAAATGAATTTCATACAAATGACGGCATTGAAATTTAAATTGCCTGGTTTAAATATCTCTAAAATGCAATACATTCCACGGTAATATTTTAAAAACTATCATAATATTACAATAATTTATTATATTTGAAAACTTCATCGAAAACAACTGAAATTCATTCAAATGACGTCATAGAAAAAATAACACCCCTGGATCTCTCTATAAAAACATGATTTCATTCATAACTTTCTCACATTCATTTCATTCATCACAATACTATAATAATTTATTTTATTTAAACATTTTATTTAAGACCATGGAGCTACAAATAATTAAACTCTATGCTTAAAACTTCATTGAAAAAAAATCGTCCTTCTCTTTATAAAATCAATTAATATTTCATTCATATCAGCCATGCAGACTCCATGGACTAAATTATTTTGTGTTAAAAAAATACAGGAATTCTAAAACAACTCATTCTACATATTTATGCTGTTTACATTTTACATAGGTGAAAAATAGGCTTAGTTGTAGAAATAATCAAATTTAGATGAGCATTTAAACTCAAATATATTGTCATTGCGTTGTTTCAGTATGTAGATGCACAGAATTTAAGCAAAAATAAAGTAGTTTTAGGACGGATACAACACTCAATATGAATTAAAAAGAACTTTAAAAAATCACGATTTTGAAACAAGATGGATGCCATATATCATTTTGAAGTGGGTCATGTGATCGTTTCATATCATGGTCACGTGATCGTTTCATATAAGAGGTGTAATTATTATTTTAATTTTTATTTAAAAAACTACTGAATATATTTCGCTGAATTTTTTTTTATATATTTTATGGAACAATTTGAATATTATCTAAAATTTTCGAAGCAATTTGTGAATTTTAAATCCGCTTAAAAAATGTTTGAAAAATTAGGTCCCATAAGGCTCAATGTATTTCATTTTTTCAACCCGGGTTCAATCCAAAACTAATTGGGTGATATTATTCATTTATATTCCCATAGGTCCTACAGACCGTCTGAACAACATACTAAAATTTCATTTTGATTAAGTCATTTTTACGGCAGTTATCGTGCTAACGGACAGACAGACAGACAGACAGAATGAACAAAGTCATAAACACTTTTCAACTTTGTTGTAAAGTGTTAAAAAATGGTATAGACAACACATGAATTTTCCCACATAGCGTCATGATAAATTTGAAAAACATTATTTTGGCTCTCGCCCAAGTTCAAGGACATGTACCATATAATTCAAATTTAGAGTTTAATCGGGTTTTTTGGTGAAATAAAATCATTTATTGATATGCATGTGCAAAATTCAAATCAAAATAGTATTAATAAAGAAAAAGTCAACGAAACAATATGTATCAATGTTCCAAGGTAACTTCCTCTTTTAGAACACGCCCGGTAAGAGCGCGAAAAAGAATATGGCCGTGTTTTTAAATAATAACATTTAATTATTTACAATACTTAAATCTATGTACAAGTAACATAATACACAAAATGTTCTTATTAAAATAAATGGATTGATCACCCATTCTAATAATAATTCAAAATAAACAATGGTAAGGAGTCTCAAAGACTAATTGGAATAGATGGTAAGTTATCATGAAATCACTTGACTTTTACTAGTTGTTGTTGTTGTGGCTTATCCTCCGGCTGTCTGGCGAAGTCAGACAAGATCCATTAGGCCGCTGACCATAAGGAAGTCGAGGACCAGAAGTGGGGGAAGAGTATATGTCCTCTCTGGAAAGTCCCAGACAGTCCAGGATGTGTTCAGGAGAAGCCTGCTGAGCTTGACATTTAGAGCAGATTGCAAAAATCTTCCTGCCCTTAAAAAACGAGAGACCTTTTGTGTGACCGCTTTTACTAGTAGATAATTTAATTGAAGTTAACTAGTAGATATTTAATTGGAGTTAACTAGTAGATATTTAATTGGAGTTAACTAGTGGATATTTAATTGGAGTTAACTAGTAGATATTTAATTGGTGTTAACTAGTAGATATTTAATTGGAGAGGGAGAGAGAGGCAAAGGATACAAATCAGGCACAGGCCCTTAAATGTGTAACTCACCAACATCACTTGCCGTTGAGCAGCATCTCTCTTTTCAGAGGACCATGATGGGAAGCCGTCTTTACGCACTCAAAACCCAGTTCCTTCTTCTCGCTCCTTTTTTTAAATTTCTGAAAACTCTCTCTCTCCAAGATTTTAAAACACGCCCCTGAGGCGCACACAACTATCTCACTGGATTCTGGGTCCTAACCCCTTGACCCCAAAGCAACGCCATTGGGTTTTAGACCCCCAGAAACTAAAAGCCCCTTCTCAAGCCCCTGCGAAACTGATATGCTTTCGGCCACTAACTCAAACAGGCCGCCAGCCCTATGATCCGTCCAAACCGGACAAACGTTAAAATCTTTCGGTAAAAATGCGATCTCCAAAGAAAACTCCCCGGCATCCTGTTTTCTATTTCTTCCGAGTGCAGCTGGCCAAGCGAAAAGGCTGACCCCCAAAATAAATACATAAACTCTAGATCGCACCCCCGAAAATATTGGATCATGGGTTTACCATGCGACAATCAATAATAAAATATTATCAATAAAAATATATATCATTATGAGTTATAAGTTTTTATAGCAAGCGTGCTCCCAGTAAACTTTCTCCTGCTTTAAAGTCTATCCCTTTGCTTACCTCGTTCTGATTTTGTCCTTCTCCGTCCAAGGTACTAAGTGACTGCTGTATAAGTCACTTGCGCCTGATTATCCTGAGTCAGCATCTACACAAAAGAAATTCTAAGAACCACCCAACTACAAACTAAATTATGGGCAAAAACAACTAACTTCAATGTGGAGATACGTGAGTTTTCTCACGGGTTCTCGAAAGAAAAATGCCCTGGATTCTTGGATATTTTTAAGTAAACTTTAAACCGCCACAAAACAAAGAGGAATATAACATCTTTCAAATAAGAAGAAAATTTGAACATTCTTATATACTGACATGAACATTTGTTTTAATTTTGTGTAATAATTCATTTTTTTAGACTAATTTATCTTTGTTGAATTATAAACATATATCCAATTGAAGCTTTTTTGTTATCTGGAAGGACATTTTTATTCTTCACTGAGTACAAAATGTCTTCGCACACACATTTCCTCATCTGCAACGTTCGCTGCACAATAAGATTTTACTGAAATAAGTATAGATGAAATCAACCAATTACTAAAAGCAAGAAATAATAAAACTCTTGAGGACCAGATGGTGTAGACGCAATCTTAGTAAAATTAGTAAATGAAATTAATCAAAATTTCCACAAATTCTCTACAATAAATGCACTCGTTTAAAGTTATTTCCCTCAGTCTGGAAAAAAGATGATATAGTATTTTTTAAGGAACCACGAAGAAACCCATCCAATCTATCCTGAATGCAATTACTCTCCTTCCTAGGCAAAATATTTGCAAAGAAAAACAGAGCAATAGATTCATCTATCTAGAATCCAATAAAATATTATCTAACTATCAAGCGATAGACTATATGCTCTTTCTCAATTATCATTAAATAATAAAAAATAAGGAATAGTAAAAATACACAGATTAAATTTTACTTAATAAAGGAAGATGTCTGTCTGTGCAGTCTGTAGCGGGAAATCTAAGCGCTGTACGACCATGAAATTTGGTGCACAGTTACCAAATAGCATGGTCGAATAGGTGCACCGAGACGTTATTTTTTTAAACTTCAAATTAGCTTTTTACTTATTTTATAGACTCGAATTTTCTTTGCAACCGCTAAAAACTCGACAAAACGCATGGAGAAAAATGTGGCTCGAATTTTATTCGAGGCACGGTTGCAAGATCATAGACTAGTGTCTCAGTCGCGAAACCGGCAATTCCAGATGGACGCTATTTCGTATTTATTAGGGTTCATGTGGATTTCCGAAGAGTTGAATATACAATTGTTTTTGCGGAGAGCTCTTGCAATTTGATTTGTGCAATTTTCGGATCAAGCCATTTTAAATTGTGTTCAAATGTATAATTTAAGCATCGGGTGCTTATTTAATTATTTATACGCAGTAGACACTTATTTAGAACCCAAGTAACGGCGAGTAATTCGTTTTAGTAGTAAAAATAAAGAATACTCAATATCTTAATCGATATTGCAAATGAATTTGATAGCATAGGGCAAGCTACCCTTTTTTAAGGCCTAAATTGGTTAAATATACAACACCAAATGTATAATATGATTTCTTCATTCCTTAAAAATAAAATCCTTATCGTAAATGCTGGTACAAATACAATTAATTTTCATATCTTTCAGCGTATTTTAGGGGGGTTAAGGGTTCAACCCCCCCCCCCCCCCCTGAAATTAAAAAAAATTTCAAAATGCTTCCTAAACACACGTGATAAAAAAAATTACTCAATTCCCGTTCAGTTTATCGCCCTGAAGTTACTGAACTTAAAAAACAACCCATTTTTACCTTGAAAAAAGGGAATAAGAAAATAATTTTTAGAAACTAAGAATTAAAAAAAAGCGCTGCTGCGTCACTGCAATAGGGGAAAAAAATTCTCCTACTGTGAAAAATTCTACAACCCAAAGTCTCCAAATTTGGAGAAAAAAATCCCGGTTTTTGAAGCCGATAGAAGAAAGAGAATAAGCGAAGATCAAAATCTAGTTAGAGATTATAGAGGTTTGCACGGTTCTAATTTAAAATTTTTTACCCGGAGCGGCCTAAAATATAAAGATTTGATCCTATCAAAGTCCGAGAATTTTAATTAATTCGTCCGGAAAGTAAAACGATTTAAATAGGTAGGTGAGAGTTCCGAAGAGCAATGTTTTATTTTGACTTCGAAATGTCGTCGAATAAATAAGTCTTCCATTTCCTATCTGAAATTATAATTTTTATTTATCCGGTTCTAATTTACCTATCTGCGTTCTCCGTATAGAGCAAACAAACTTTTATTACTTAATATGGGACAAGGAGACTTTATCCGTTAATTGAGAATTTTGTTTCCCATGTAATTTCAATTTTCTGTTTTAATATTGTTCTATTGTTCTTGATATTGTTATGAACTTGATTTAGAACTGAACGCCCCCTCCCCCCCACTCCATAAAATTGAATTACAAAATACGCCACTGATCACTACTCTGAATCATTCTTGGGGATTTTATTCTTAAATCAATCATAAATAATGATTATTCTAAAATAATAGCACATGCTAACGACTTCTTAATTACAACTTCAGGAAAATCCAGATCACAAGTGGAATCAATTTCAACATTTTCATTACAAATTTTTAATAACTGGACAGAAAAAATCTTCTCAAAATTTCAGCAACAAAAACAGTGGCATTAATTTTCGGAAATCCAAAATTCCTTCTCAAAGTACAAAAAAATTAAGTTTAATAATAAAAATGTCAAAATTACTAACAAAATTAAATATTTAGGACTAATTATTGATAATAAATTAAATTGGACAGAACGTATTTTATATATTAAAAATAAAATATTAAAAATTACAAATAACAGAAAAAAAATTTCTCTCCTTACGTTTTGGGGAATCAAAAGTTTACTACTAAAACTGATATAATTGGTAAAAATTGTTATAAAAAATAATTACTTATAGAATCTCAATCTGGGGATGAAATCTCAATCATCTGGGGGATGGAATCTCAGCGTTAATAAAATTAATAAAATACAATGTATCCGAAGATATTTTCTTTCAACAATTTGTAGAGGATATAAAAGTACATCCGATGAAGCAATAAACATAATTACTGATATTGATATCCTCCCAATCAAATGTAAAATAAAAGAAAAGACAACTATATAAAGGTTTTCTAAATTCAATAATAATATTATTTCACGTCAGTAAGAGACATTCTTTAGTTCCCAAAAGGACACTAGATGGCAGCACTCAACCAGCCTTAAGAACATTTGTTTTGTTTACAAATTAGTCGAGTTCGATATGGCGTTCGAAGCTCGTAGCTAACGTGTTGTAAGATATGGCCAATCTTAGCTATGTCTTGTAAAATATGTGTAATTTTTATGTATTATTAAATGTTGTGAAGTCTTAAATGGCGAGTGAGTGTTTTCCTAACCTCATCACCAGAAAAAGTCTTATACAAAGTGGCGACCAGCGAGCGGTTCTCGAATCCTCGGTAAAGTTTGGAACATCCTATATTCATCTCTAGTCAGTGAAAGTCAGATAAATAATTTTTAATTAGCATAACCATGTTTTAGAAATTTAAAAGTTAAAAGTCACCCTAGCTTAAATGGAATAAATTGATGTTGTTAATCGTGACATATAAGAATTTTGAAATCGTTCATACTTTCGTTTTAATGTTATTTGATAGTAACTGTGTGTAAGTACTGTTGTGTGCGAGTCGTAAATAATAAGTTGAAGTTTTGAAACTTTCATGTATAAAATTGATGCATAATATTGATTTTAAGTATATTAAAGTGGTATTTATGAGATATTTGAAATAAATATGAATTTGATAATAATGTTGTTCTTGTGCCACTCAAAGACTAAAATTATATTTCTTTAAAGTATTGAAGTGAAAGTGATTTCGGAGTGACGTTACTTTCGTTCTGTGCTGCGTGGAGTGACGTCACAAACGCCCCAAAGCTGTTTTGCGAACGCTTTGTTGTCCCAAATTACTGTCGTGTAATTGGGGCTTTAGGAAATAGTGAGAGATCCATTTTAGAAACCGGAAGTTGCGAGTTGCATTCTTCCATAGCTCATGTACCCAATTGCAGCCCAGGAGCAGATACTTAAATAAATTATGATCTTAAAACTTTATATTTGTACATTTGTATATAAATGTTTTATAAATTATAGTTAAAAAAATATATGTTACATACTTTCGGCTACAGCGCTACTTCGTTGCAACACCAAATGGCATAATCTCTGCCTTTTACATTTTTAAAAGTAACAACTTAAAATTCTCACAGTGGGAAAAACTAACAAAAAAATAGTATATTTCAGACAGACATATATGCAATCTATAAAGCATTATTATATATTAAAAGCAATAATTACAAAACTGTTATTTATTCTGAAAGCCAATAATTTAATATTAGAAATATAGTAAATAATAGTATTTATAGTAAATATAGTTTTAACAATCATTAATAAACAAACATTCCAAACTAAACTCATTTACTATGTAAGAAAAACTCTTTTAATAATACGTAATGAAAATATCAGAATCAATTGGATAAAAATCCATACAGGCGACATAGGTAACGAAGCAGCAGATTCTGTGGCTATGTCTGTAGCAAATCACATTAATATGCAAAATAATAAAATTATTCATTACCCTAGATCCCACTTAAAAAATTACCTCAGTCAAGAATCTAAAATAGATTGATAAATAAATTGGCAGCATGCAAAATATGGAAGGTTCACTTACTCCTTATTACCATTACTTAATGTTAACTTTTGTACTACATCCAAATATTTTACCTGCTTCCTAATTAATAATCATGGATGGTATTTTTCCTTCATTTGTTCACAGACTACACAAAATTGTATATGTAACACAGGTGAAAGCTACTTAATACACTTTCTTTTTGCATAGTTTAGTTATATTACTTTCTTTTTGATTGCCTGCTAGCGAAATATCTCTACTTAAAAAACATTCATAACAAACTTTTAACATTGGATAAACAAATCATTAAAAAACAAAATAAAATAAATTATTTTATGATTTTTCTTCAAGAAAACGAATTAGATATCTTCCTTAATCGTTTTAAAGCATTCTGCCCAAATATTTATTGCAGATTTAGTATGAAATATTATAATATTTATTCTTTATAAATTTTATATTTATTCATCATCACAAAGAAAGTATATTAATGTTTAAATATATGTTTATTCAAGAGGATATTAATGTTTAAAATAGATGTTTATTAAAATAGATGTTAAAAGGATGTTCATGTTCTAAATAGAAGTTTATTTTTTACTGTTTTGCACTTTTATCATTCTTTGTACGTCTTTGTATCTTTTTACTTTTATTTTTCTTTGTACTTTTTTCTATCTTTGACTTGTTGTTGTTGTTGAAACCCAGACCGTCCGACCTACCAGAAAGGTGTAAGGTAACTGTTTGGACGGTCGGGAAGTGCCACCCAATTTAGACCGGAACCCAGTGGGGGAGGCATCCACAGGGACCTTACCCTCCTTCCCCTACCACCAACCTCTCGGAAGGACTTTCGGACCCACATGTTTAACGTGATCGTACTCCGCATGAACACGGCGGCAGTTTTGGCAGTGGCTGGAATCGAACCCGGGCCTACCGAGTGCAACTCCAGCGCGCTAACCAATGGGCTACCGCGCCCCCATTGGTTAGCGTCATTTGAATTGGTTAGCGTCATTTGAAAAAATGAACTTCATTCAAATGACGGCATTGAAATATAAATTGCCTGGTTTAAACATCTCTAAAATGTTATACATTTCGTCATTTGACTTGTAAAGTTTTATGTTCCTAAAGTTGTATTTATATATATATGTAACAATTTTTGCATTTTAAATAAATATGCGTTCGGGGGATAGAGATAAATTAACCCTTCAAATCGTTTTTTGGTGTCCCTATTTTCCCAAGAAAATTTGAAAACAAGAAAGATCAATCATGCTTAAAGCATTGATTATGAAACACTTTCCAACTTCAATGCAATTTTATTTAAACAAGTCTAAAATGCAATACATTCCTCGGTAATATTTTGAAACTTATCACAATACTGCATTAATTTATTGTATTTGAAAACTTAAACCTTCATCGAAAAAAATGAACTTCATTCAAATGACGGCATTGAAATATAAATTGCCTGGTTTAAACATCTCTAAAATGTTATACATTCCTCGGTAATAGTTTTAGAATTATCATAATACTACGATAATTTATTATATTTGAAAACTTCATCGAAAACAACTGAAATTAATTCAAATGACGTCATAGAAAAAATAACACGCCTGGATCTCTCTATAAAAACAGGATATCATTCATAACTTTCTCCCATTCATTTCATTCATCACAATACTATAATAATTTATTTTATTTAAACATTTTGTTTAAGACCATGGAGCTACAAAAAATTAAACTCTATGCTTGAAACTTCATCGAAAAAAATCGTCCTTCTCTTTATGAAATCAATTAATATTTCATTCATATCAGCCATGCAGACTCCATGGACTAAATTATTTTGTGTTAAAAAAATACAGGAATTCTAATACAACTCATTCTATATATTTTGCTGTTTACATTTTACATAGGTGAAAAATAGGCTTAGTTGTAGAAATAATCAAATTTAGATGACCATTTAAACTCAAATATATTGTCATTGCGTTGTTTCAGTATGTAGATGCACAGAATTTAAGCAAAAATAAAGTAGTTTTAGGACGGATACAACACTCAATATGAATTAAAAAGAACTTAAAAAATCACGATTTTGAAATAAGATGGATGCCATATATCATTTTGAAGTGGGTCATGTGATCGTTTCATATCATGGTCACGTGATCGTTTCATATAAGAGGTGTAATTATTATTTTAATTTTTATTTAAAAAACTACTGAATATATTTCGCTGAATTTTTTTTATATATCTTATGGAACAATTTGAATATTACCTAAAATTTTCGAAGCAATTTGTGAATTTTAAATCCGCTTAAAAAATGTTTGAAAAATTAGGTCCCATAGGGCTCAGTGTATTTCATTTTTTCGATCCGGGTTCAATCCAAAACTAATTGGGTGATATTATTCATTTATATTCCCATAGGTGGTTCTACAGACCGTCTGAACAACATACTAAAATTTCATTTTGATTAAGTCATTTTTACGGCAATTATCGTGCTAACGGACAGACAGACAGACAGAATGAACAAAGTCATAAACACTTTTCAACTTTGTTGTAAAGTGTTAAAAAAGGGGGAGGGAGTGGCAGTGTCCCGGGCATCAACATTTTAAGGGCATACACACACACACAAATTGAAAAATTTAGATAAATATTTTCCTTTTTCTTAAAATATTCAACGGATTATAAATACAAGGTAATATCTTATGGCATTTTTATTTAAAAAAACATTTTCAAATGTTTTATTTCAGCTTTTAAAGTATTTTTCATATAGTGAGACTTTAAAATAGGACCATGTTCAAGACCTTCAGACCAAGACCCTACCCAACTTTTGGGTCGGGTTTTTTATAACAAAATATCTTGTTTTCTATTTCTCCAAATATCATTTATATGAACTCCAATGGGTTTCGATGGGTTATGACCGCCCCCCCCCCTCAACCCCACCCTTGGCGACGCAATTATCTTTAACCCGGGCCTTGGTCACAAGTATATTTAGACCGGTTTTAAGCCAGTCGAGCACTCTTACTGGCAGTCTTGACGAAACCCTTTTCAACCAACATGGATGTATGTATGTATTTGTGTTATGTATATGAAAAAATTTATTTACAGCAGCATGTTTTTATTGAATCATTGTGGATTGTTTTCATGAAAAGGAGGATGGTCTGGTCATTTCGTCACTTAGGAATGGTAAATTAAAAATAATTTTATATCTTGCACCACCATTTGCACATTAATTTAAAGATCTATATAATTTTTAATGTTCCACATTGTGCTTTCGAACTTATAATATTTTTAGCGAAAGAAGGCTCAAATTAATACAGGAAATGCTGCCTTATCCTCTCCTCATTCAACTACATCCAAATGATAAAAATTGTAAAAAACAAATTGCCTCACCGGACAAGTCCGTTAATGAACGTGCCCTTCAGAATTTCCCCCCACTCCCATCGGGGAGCACGCGTGCATAACTGCTAACGTGGCGCGAATTACCGCTGGGAGAACGAAGGGTCGGTCAATCGGCGGCGCCTTTTCCCTCGTAATTATTTCTCTCTCCGGCGGCTCTCTCCTTTTTATGGATGCCGAAATGATAACGACCCGCAGGCTGTCGGAAAAGGAAGATATTAAATGTAGAGGCTGCAAGATTTGGCGGCGTATCGCAAGGCACTTTCTGATGTGCTGCATAAGATGATAAATCCGAAACAGAGCCGTCAACAGTGGCTATCAGTGGCTGCTCGTGACTTCAGGAATAGGTGAAGCAAGTTTAGCGGCGGGATTGCCCTCCTCCTCGACAACGAACATCATCAAAATACATCACGCTACTGACGCAAGTGTTGTCAAATATTATCTAAAAATAGCCAAACTCTAAAAAATTCGTCAAATAATAATATAGTAGCAGTTAAAGATTGCTATATTAGGAGTTTTACTCTCTTGAATCAATCATCTAGGTTGCTGGGTTTAGTGACGAGAACGGGGAAGTCAAGTGGAACACAGAGGAAAAACAAAACCCACCAAGAATTTTCAAACCATGTGTCCATGGGTAAACACTTGCCAAGGTCACATTGACCAAAATTTTCTTTTCCAATTTATCACTTTATTCTAGTTACTCTAACTCCCCAAGTCGCTTCCTGATCAGAATCTCGCGTCATAGAAAATAAAAATAAAATAAAATGAAATAAAACGTCCTTATTATGACCCCCATAAGGTGGTAATTGGCTGTGTTACAAAGAATTTGCAGCAGTCTCTTTTGAGAAATTGCCTTATGCAGACAGTTAGACTTCTGTATATGGCATAAGCTGTTTCACTGGCACATTTCATTGCAAAAAATAGATACACAATATTAAATTATTCAAGATTCTGCATGGCAAAAATTAAAATAATACTAATATAGTAAAATGCTCGTCAAATCCGGGGACCTATACAATCTCGCGGGAAAGAAAAAATCAAACAAATCTTAAATAAGTGTTTTGCCAATGAAATAAATGATCATAATTTCGTCATTAAGTTAAAAATCTCTTTAAATAAATACGAGCTCATTGTAAGTAGAGGTTCTACTGCATATATAAAGTGAAACAGTTGTACCCGATATTTCCACGTAAGAACTTATATCAAGGCCAGACTGGGGTCCGAGGCAGACATTCCTCTGGGGCCCCGTTCACCTCTCGATATATATGAAATAAACAAAAATATGTTTTCATAAACATAGCTGCATTCTAAAAAATGGTATAAAAAAGATGGTTATTAAATATTTTAATAAAATTTAAATTATTTGCAACTTTCTCATCATAGCCAAGATTCTAACATTCTAAATTAGTGAAGTTAATCCCTATATATCTCCATAACGAATCTATCCACTGGGCAAACCTACTCCGATGCCATACATTTAGGAAGCAGTCGATAATTTTTCAATGCTGTAATTGTTTAATTTGGGGCTGCTTCGCATGCCCCTGCGTTTGTCATGCCCTGGCTTATATCACCCACATATATGCGACACCCATTATAGTTCCAGTGCTCAAACCAAGCCTTTATCGATTACGTACGTCTATCGAACGACCGTGGTGAAAGGGACTGATGAACTGATTCAAGTGCTTCAAAACGCATACTGAAACTGTTGCTAATCACGGCACGGAGCTGTCTGAGATGAAGGTGAATCCAGAGTGCCCGACAGCTTGAGTGACCATGGGGGCCTTCAAGCAGCCAGAACACTGACAGGCCATCTCACGATGTTACGTATAGAAGGATTCCAAGTTTGAGCACACAATGGGTATCGAGCGCTTGAGCGAAAGTGTGGAGCTGTGCCATGTGGCTTGTGCACAGGAATCGTATTTGGTGAAATGCAGATTAATGCTGCCAGTTGTTCGGCCGATTTATAGTTAATTATGTACAAGTTAGGGAGAGAGTGCGAATGTATCTGTATCCATGACTGAGAAAATCGATTGCTTTTCAAATACGAAAACGCGTATTTTACTACCGATTATATTTTCAAAACTATTTTGTATTTTCTTAAATTTTCAAAAGTATCATTAAGTGCAATAAATAGAATGTAGAATGAAAATACAATAAAAGTTCTATGAAATAAATTCCACACTTGATTTTTTTATAAAAATAAATCTTCAAAACGAAATTTATTTCTTGCATAAGAAATAAATCGAACAGCTTGGGTTTGCATAAAGAAGTTAAAAATTTCGAAAATTAGTTTTTCTGTAGCACTAAAAATATAATTTTTAACTATCCAATTTTTCATCTATTAGATGTGCCAACTTTGAAAAACGTGTGGTAAAATTTCATCTGCCGAACTAACTTTCGTTAACATCCATGTTGATTTTTCAAAACTTCTAATGGATTATAATAAATTTTGAAAAGTTAACAGAAGAAGGCTGGGTTCTATCACAACAAACTTTACACCGACGTTTACTGGTGGGTCTCTGAACCGTAATCTCCTCTTCCCGCAAAGTCCCAGCCAGAGACATACGGTCAACTGAACCAGTCACTGGGAAAGGTCCGAAGACCACCCCTAAGCAAAGACTCCAGTCGCTGACGGATTTGGAGACGAAATATAAAAACCGGGTAACACCGCCACCTAGAAGAGTATATGTTAATAGAAACACACCTGGGAATTCCTCATTGCACAGTGGAATTCCTCATTGCACAGTGGAATTCCTCATTGCGCAGTGGATTCATATGCCCCACAGGAGTTACTAAGTTTCTCTGCCGAAGCTTGGTTTCAGTTTATGTCACATATTGATACTCTACGACTGTTATATAATCCAGTCTCATATGTATGGGAGTGGAATATACCCCATATCGATTGATGGGCCAAGGCTACTGAGCCAACTTCAAGTCAGCCTGTAAAGTGCTACGCATTCCCCAGAGGGAGTTTAAACTTTAACACGGGTAATTGTTCGACCTCTCGCTCACGATGATTCATTGAGCGATTGATATTTACTTTTTGGCAAACTTGAGTATTTTTCATTTATCTTTCTGAGGACAAGTATTTTGTATTTTTCGCAGATACTGATTTCAAAAATATTTTAATGTTTAGTATTACTTTCCCTACAGTACATGGAAATGTATAGGGAAAGTATCCGTGTCGAAAATCGAAATTCGAGTTTTCGACGGATGTACACTTTTCAAGTACTCTAAAATACTTATTTTTAGCATAACGTCTATGTGTGTATGTTTGTCTCTTTTTGTGTGTGTGTTTGTCTGTCTGTCTGTCTGTCTGTCTGCCTGTGTGTGTCCGTCTATGCATATGTCTAGCTGTCTGACCGTGTGTGTGTCCATGCAGCGTATGTATCCAAGTCAGCTCAAAAACTATTTAATGAATTTTACAAAATTTGGCAGATAAATAAGTAACGTGTTGGTTGCATTATCGTTGATTAGATTTTGGTACAATTTGGATAAATAAAACTTGCTTACTTTACAAATTACTTGCAATTAATTTTAAAAGATGTAGCAATGGGTAAAATATATATTACTTCTCCCTCTCCTTTGATTATGCCATTGTTTCATAATAGTAAGTGTATAGATTTAAAGACATTTTATTATGACATTTAGAAATGCCATGACGTTTAGAAATGTCTATTATCACATTTAGTTCCAGGATGAGTTCCGTTTCTACAAAAAAGTACCGGAACTTCTTTCTGGTCCGAATTCAACACTGATCGATGCAATGAAGAACGATAATGAAACACTATCGATGCATCACTAAACGATACATATCGATTAACCGAATGGCCATCACTAATGCAATCGATATGGGGTATATTCCACCCCCATACATATGAGACTGGATTATATAACAGTCGTAAAGTATCAATATTTGACATAAACTGAAACCAAGCTTCGGCTGAGAAACTTAGTAACTCCTGTGGACTGATGGTTCTTCTCAAGTGTTTCTAATTTTCGGTGAAACTATTGCTAATCGCCGTACGGAGGGACAATGCTGAGTGCTATCAGCGTGAGTGAGAGTGGCGGCCTTCGAGTCACCCAGATAGATCACTGACAGATAACTCACAATGATACATATGGCTGGTTTCCAAGTTTTAACTCACAATGGGCATTGGGGGGTGATGAGAGTGTTACTTTTCAAGTACTCTAAAATACTTATTTTTAGCATAACGTCTATGTGTGTGTGTTTGTCTCTTTTTGTGTGTGTGTGTGTTTGTCTGTCTGTCTGTCTGTCTGTCTGCCTGTGTGTGTTCGTCTATGCATATGTCTAGCTGTCTGACCGTGTGTGTGTCCATGCAGCGTATGTATCCAAGTCAGCTCAAAAACTATTTAATGAATTTTACAAAATTTGGCAGATAAATAAGTAACGTGTTGGTTGCATTATCGTTGATTAGATTTTCGTACAATTTGGATAAATAAAACTTGCTTACTTTACAAATTACTTGCAATTAATTTTAAAAGATGTAGCAATGGGTAAAATATATATTATTTCTCCCTCTCCTTTGATTATGCCATTGTTTCATAATAGTAAGTGTATAGATTTAAAGACTTTTTATTATGACATTTAGAAATGCCATGACGTTTAGAAATGTCTATTATCACATTTAGTTCCAGGATGAGTTCCGTCTCTACAAAAAAGTACCGGAACTTCTTTCTGGTCCGAATTCAACACTGATCGATGCAATGAAGAACGATAATGAAACACTATCGATGCATCACTAAACGATACATATCGATTAACCGAATGGCTATCACTAATGTAATCGATATGGGGTTATATTCCACTCCCATACATATGAGACTGGATTATATAACAGTCGTAGAGTATCAATATTTGACATAAACTGAAACCAAGCTTCGGCAGAGAAACTTAGTAACTCCTGTGGACTGATGGTTCTTCTCAAGTGTTTCTAATTTTCGGTGAAACTATTGCTAATCGCCCTACGGAGAGACAATGCTGAGTGCTATCAGCGTGAGTGAGAGTGGCGGCCTTCGAGTCACCCAGATAGATCACTGACAGATAACTCACAATGATACATATGGCTGGTTTCCAAGTTTTAATTCACAATGAGCATTGGGGGATGATGAGAGTGTTTAAATTATGGAACTGTGCCATCGTAATACCGGAAATTCGTTAACGACGTCTTATTTTCATTTTCCTTACAATGCATAGTGATGTATAGGGGAAAATTGTAATTCAGATTTTCAACGGATTTACGCTGGGCCTTCTAGAATACGAATACACCATTTTTGACGTGACACATGTCTGTGTGTCTGTTTGTGAGATGTATGTGTCCACTCTAATTCAAAAACTATTCGACTAAATTTCGTAAAATTCGGCAGTAAAGTCACTTATGGGTTAGCCTGTTGCTGATGAGATTATGGTACAATTTGAAGAAATAGAATTGGCATTTTTTTTTATTTTTAAGTGGACCGCAAAAATTGACAAAACCTGAAATAAAAGTTTAAATGTGCTTGAATGCATTCATTAATTACTTGTTTCTGATGATGAAACTAATGTTCGACCTTATAACATTAGAACAAACCATTTTCACAATATTACTATTTTTCTTTTTAATTAGCGACGTATTGAAATGCGTTGAGCTCGCTTAGTTTTAAGATTTTTTCCCGTTGTGTTTTACCAATCACAGATATTAAATAAACAGAGGAAAGATTGCATTTAAAGAATAAATCGATAAGATAATTATAAATATTTCAAATACTTATGCATTTGATAAATATTAGAAATACTTCCAATTGTTTGATCGATTTAATAACAAAAAGCATAATCCTTCCTCTAATTAGCATCTATCATCTATGATTGTCGTAAAACAGCGGAAAAAATCTCCTAAAAACTAAACAAGCTAGAGGTTAGGAACTACGTTTTATGCACAAAGTTTACAATTTTAAGAAACATTATCATTTTTCGGAGCACTTATTGACGATGATAAATTATATGCGAAGTTTTACAGTAGTAATTTTGAGATATTCAACGTTTCCTTTTCTACAACTAAACTATTATTTCGACATAAGAAATTATGTCACCATATGTTGCAATTTTTAGGCTTTCATATGCAGTGGCGTAAGCACGAGGGATGTTGCAACTTCCTTAAATCCAACATCTTACAGCTCCGTTAACATAAAAATTGCGGAATGTAAGACAATATTTCACCACCGATCACTGTATGAGCTTATTTTTAATATCTTCAGACATTTGAAACTAAAAATTAATTCATTATAACGTTGTTTTTCAATAGTTTTACTTCACGAAAAGCCAACAAACGATTTCGGTACTTCGGTTACCATGGTTAACGCAATGGAATAAAAACTGCAAACGAATTCAATGGTAAAATATAATTAAAATAATCCTCTGCTGTAACTATAAATTAAAATATCTCAAGAACAGTTACAAATTTTCTTTTCTGCGTAGAGTTGTGTAAAACCGAATTTTATGTATAGAGTCGTTTTCGAATGATAGCTGATAAAACTGTAAAACAAAAAGTTCTTCGATTTATAAATTTTTGTGAACAAAATTGCTGGATTTTAGTTTTTTCTTATTTTTTATAGGTCAAGTCCCACGTATATGCAAAGTTTCAAACCTCAACTTTCTGTCGTTTGAGCTGTGTATGTAATTCATCCCATAAACAGTCAGTGGCAGTCACTCACTTAACTGTATGATAGATTAAGTGTATGATATCAAACTTCTACTTTAAGTAGTTCGGGCTGTGTAATTAATCCATTAGATAGTCAGTGTCAGTCAGTCGCTCACTTTACTGTATGATATAGTAGATTAAGTGTATGATATCAAACTTCTACTTTCGGTAGTTTGGGCTGTGTAATTCATCCCTTAGACAGTCAGTGTCAGTCAGTCGCTCACTTAACTCTATAATATGTATAATATCAAACTTCCACTTTCAGTAGTTTAAGCTGTGTAATTCATCCCTTAGACTGTCGGTGTCAGTCAGTCGTTGTATGATATACTCCTGTTTGTAAAAATTGTAAAAACCATGAAAGAATTATCAGAATTGAATGAAATTTATTTTATTTCACAAACGACCTGTATTGATAAAAAAAAAAAAATAAATAAAAAAAATAAAAAAAAAAAAATTAAATATCGAAAATTAGCATTTGGTGAAGCCACCAAGCGCTGTAATACGTGCTTCTATAATACGTGGCTTCGAATCAAACAGATTTTGAATTTGTACTTAAGGAAGAGCATTCCAGATTACTTCTATCCGAACTCAAAGTGCAGCTGTATTAGCTACGAGACGAGCGTCACGAGCGAGGCGCCGGCCGACGAAATTCCAGACATGTTCAATAGGCGATATATCCGGTAAATAGGTAGGCCAAGGAAGAAGCTGTATCTGTTGGGCTGAAAAAAAGTCTTAAACATTCCTAGCAATATGTGAACGGGCATTGTCATGTTGAAATGCAGTTCCAGGAATGCGTTGAAAGAAGGGTACGACTTCGAGTTCTCGATCTTCTCTGATGTACCAGTTGCTGTTGAGATTACCCACAATTCTTAGCAGCTGAGATTGTCCAAGATACCCATTGGAGCTCCAAACCATCACGCTTGCCATCCGTAAAGTGTGACGTTGGATAACGCACTACGGAAGGTGGCGTTCACCGCTATTAGCGTCTAACGTGGATGCGGCCATCCCTGTACCTGTACTCCAAATTAAAGCTGGATTCATCGGAAAAGACGACTTGTTTCCAATCGGCACGCCAGTGTCTATGATGAGCCCATTGTAGCCGCAGGCGTCGATGGTTTTGTATTGGGTGAATCCCGTGCAAAGGAATTCTTGCACGCAGTCTACGGTGCAGCAGACGCCGACGAATTGTCGAAGCAGACAATGACATACCTGTAGAAGTGCTCCAACGCTCTGCCAACTGTTGAGATGAAGCTGTACGGTATATCACTGCTATGCGGATGAAGTGCCTATCATCTTGTGCTAACGTAATATTTCTTCGTCCACTGCCGGATTTGCTACTCGTCTGATTCTTTTCAGTCCACCACTTCCACACTCGCATCACTGTCGTGGCATTGCGCTCCATACGAACTGCTATTGCACGATAAGAACCCCCCCCCCCCCCTCCCTTCACGAAGGCAGATCATTTGTCTCCGTTAAAACTCCGTAACTTGCTCATTCGGCCTCTGTCGTCGTAGAGGCATAGTGATTTCTCATGAAACATTTACCGCAGGCAAACAACCATAAACTATTTTCAACGTCCCGTTACAGCTCTCTATTTTTACTGCTAAAACAGCAGCTCAGAGGGCGCTGCTCATCCCATGCATACGCGGGGACTCTGAAATTCTAATCATTTGCATAGCACACCCTAATTTGCATTTTCTGCAAGTTTCAGCTCAATAGCGTGATTCCTTCATGGTGTTGCAAGTTTTACAAACATGAGTTTATAAATTAAGTGTATGATATCAAACTTCTACTTTCAGTAGTTTAGGCTGTGTAATTCATCCCTTAGACAATCAGTGTTAGTTAGTCAACAGTATGATATAGATTGGTCAGTATTTTCAGACAATTTCTTTGGTTGAGAACTCTTAATTGCTGTTTCATCGCATCTGACTATTTTTTTTTTAAACTTTGTACGAGATTCTTTATAAGATAATATTTGTATTTAGTTCCAGTTTCCACTTCACTGCTGCTCTAAGTAAATATTCCTAAATCAAGGCCGGATTTACGCAAGGGCCAACGGAGCTACTACCCTAGGCCTTGAAGTTCAAGGAGTCCCAAATTTTACTATGAAGTTAAGAAATTTTGTAAGAAAATCTCAGCAAAACTATTCTTGTTGGTTACAATCCTTCACATTGATATTACGTTGCCGCCATGTTCATGCGGAGTGCGATCACGTTAAACATGTGGGTCCGTAAGTCCTTCCGTGGGGTTGGTGGTAGGGGAAGGAGGGTACGGTCCCTGTGGATGCCTCCCCCACTGGGTTCCGGTCTAAATTGGGTGGCACTTCCCGGCCGTCCAAAACGGTTACCTTACACCTTTCTGGTAGGTCGGACGGTCTGGGTCTCAACAACAACATTGAATTTACGTGTAATTTATATTGCTGTGATTTTCTATATCTATACTGCTGCTTAATAACATTTTGAACTTACACTCTATAACAAAAGAATCGACGCACCAAGAAGGAGTTGCCCGATTGTGATAAAAATTGGTGGATGTGAAGAACATACATAGAAAAAGAAACGATTAAAATTTCAGAACAATTTAATGATTTAGAGTTGGACCGTATACAAAGGGAGGAAGTCAATAAGGCGTTGGTCCACCTCTGGCCTGGATTCAAGATGTGACAAGGCGTGGCATAGACTGATAAAGTTCACGGATGGTGTCCTGCGAAATGTTTTGCCAAATTGTCTCTAACTGTCGGGCTAAATCATCAGCATTCCGGGATGGTTGCAATCGCCTTCCCATAACGTCCCGAATGTGCTCTATGGCAGAGAGATCAGGAGATCTAGCTGGCCAAGGAAGTGTTGGGCAAGCTTGAAAACAATTCATGGAAACACGTGCCGTGTACGGCCGGGCATTATCTTGTTGAAAAATAAGTCCGGGATGCCGCAAAAGGAACGGTAATACAATCAGTCGTAGAATGTTGTCTACGTACCGCTGTGCTCTCAGTGTGCCAGAAATGACTACTAAAGGGGTCAGGCTATCAAAGGAGATGGCACACGAGACCATACCCACCTGCAGATATACACCTGCTGAATGCGCAGTTCCGATGCGCTAGAGCTCCCACTATTTATTCATTGGGCACCAAATTTTATTCATTTGCATGTTTGCTCAAAATGTCTTTGCGTACGAAATTTCATTACAATCGGACAACTCCTTCTTGGTGCTTCGATTTTTTTTGTTATAGAGTATACTTTAAACGTTTATTTACTGTTGACGATATACTTAAATTTTAAAACCTTTAGTAGGACTTAAAGTCAAGTAGATCCTGGACATCTTCCCCCTTTCCGTATGTCAGACCCTGGACTCTGAAGCTAGGTCTCCGTTCTGGTACCGTCAAGCTACAATCTTATACACTCGCCTATTCAGAGTATGCGATGTCACAGCAATTAAAGTGTGTTTGTGTCTTGTGACAACTTTGGCACCGCGTTATGTTTACAATGCAGGGGGAAAACAAACATATCATACTTTGTGCATGGGATGTTCATTTAGAGGGTGCTGAAGTTCCGTTTTATGGTTGGGATAATGTTGAGAGAACTGGAACCGTCGAACCTGTTACTGTAACCCTCTGCGCTAATGAACTAATTAGGAAGCACTCCTCGGAGTGAGATTATCACTAATGTTAAGACTGAACGCGGAGACAAATCAGGGCAAAAAGCTTGAGGGCGGTCTTTAAATGGAAGGGCTGGATTTCTTGATGTTGGGTATGTATGAAAGATTTCAAAAAGACATTTTTATTTATTTTATTTGTTATTAATTTTTTTTATTTGTTTATATGATAAACAACGGACCAACTCCATTATACGGTGTTATTATAAAGGTACCCAATGAAAAGAAAAATAAAACTATGTTGCAGATTAGGGGGGTTGATACAGCAGGAGTATTCAAGATACATCAGTCAATTCAAATATTTAGATAGCTTAAGCTTTATTCATATTAATAATAAGCGTAAATAACAACAAGTTACAGTTAAAAACTTTTAGCTATCTAACAAAGTTAAAAAATCTGATGTGGGCAAAAACATGACTTTCCTTGTATAATGCAATGAATTTACTACTTTTACAGTGAAAATATTGGTATTTCTTATAGTAGAAACTTATATTCTTTCCAAGATATTGAATGTTCGTCAATTAGTCGTCATTTTTATTGATTTAGCTTCATTTTTTCCATTTAGCAAAATTTTCGTTAATTTGGCAGCATTTAAAAAGTCGCCAAGTTGGCGACATTCCGCCAAACTCGTCGCCAAATCTCGACAAGCGTTATAACGGAAAAATAAGTTATTCTTATAGCAGGTAAATGACTATTGGTGTTCAAATACAAAAGTATTATTCAAAGTATCTTTTCTCATGAATGGAACGAGCTAGATCCGCGAGAATGATGTCATCAAATTTATCGCATGATATTACATATGAAAAGTGAAGAGGTTTCTCCACAGTTAATATATTTTTTTTAATTTATGGGATTTTTTGATAAATGCATTTAAAAATATGCTATATCTCGAGAACGGTTCATACTAGAGTTGTAAAGTTTACGTCAACCGTTTTCTAAGGAAAAATTACATAAGAAATGTCTATTTGCGCAACTTTATTAAAGCTTTGGATTTTTTGATGATTTTTTCAAAATTTCACTCTAAAATTTAAGGGGGTTCTGAACATTCGATTGCGTTTAAAAACAATACGCTTCCAGTATTCACGGATTGTGATTTTTGTACCAAATTTCACTTGGATCGCTCCATTCGTTCGTGAGATATCGTCTCCACAAACTCTCTCTTACACACACACACAGACATCACCTCAAAAATGTTTGATTCGTGATCAGGGATGCTTGAAACGTGCTCTCCCGTCGAAAACTTGAATTCGAATTTTCGACCCCGTCACAATACTTTCCTTATACATTATATATATAAGGAAAGTAAAAACAATTGTTAGATCCAACTAAACAGCAATTAAATTTTTAATTAATTCACAAATACACTTTCATTTCAAACGAGTGAATTTCGCTCATGATGAGCTCATTTTCACTCCTTTGTTGTATGAAAAGGCAACTTCTCCTTTTAAATGAAATTCACTCCTTCTCTGGTGTGAAAGAAATTCGACCCTTTTGGAGTGGTTACATTCCGCTCCATAGAAAGTGAAATGCAATGCAAAAATTATGAAAACCGCTCTTTTGGGAGTGGTTACATTTAGCTCTTTTAAGGGTGAAACCCACTCCTTTTAGAGTGGTCATATGGAGAGAGTGGTTAGAGTGGAAGATCGTATTCTCAAAACACTTTAACGTGTATTATATACATTAGCTGTCTGAACACTAAACATCCTAATTTGTCTTCTAAAAAAAGTTCTAGAACAACAAACAGTTAATAACTCTTTATTTATCTAGAAAAGTCACCAAACAATCCAATCAGATCCAATAAAGCATTAAGTGGATGCTCAACTAATCTTAAATAATAAAAGGCAATGTCTGTGTGTGTGTGTGTGTCTGTGTGTCTGTCTTATACACTATACGTTTCGCGACCGCGCGTCGGAGAGCTACGAAATTTGGCAATCGGAGACCTGGGGGGGGGGGAGGGAAGGGGACACGTGAAAACCGATTTTCAAAATTCTAATTATTTTTTTATTTATTTAATGTTTTATGCGATTTCGACCTTTTTTTGCCCTTTTTTCTCCACGATCCAGACGTCGTAGAAAAAAACAACTCACACCATCGGAAAGAGCAGACAATTGCGAGTAAAAATATATCAATTTCAAATCTCCATTTCGATTTCTAATATTTTTTAAAGATTTTAAAACAAAAGTCACTTTTGGCTCAAAAAAACGATTTTTGGTTTTTAAATTCTCGCATAGTAAAAAGTACTCATAATTTCGACTAATAATTTACATTTTTAGAAAGCTGAAATATCTGGCATTCTTACAAGTCTAATCTGGTCCAGAAATAATAAAAATTGCCTTCAGGATTGCAAGACGTCATGATTTTATATTTCTCGGCGTTCCGCTTCGTTTCTCCCCCACTGAAGCAGGGAAGGTGGTGGGTGGGGACGTCAAGGTGGAGGTGACGTCACGGTTCTGAATAGAGCATATTTTAAATGATGGGACGATCTGGATTTTTTAAATGTATATTTTAACTTTTGGATATTTTAATGGATATTTTAATTTTATGGATATTTTAAATGATGGAACAATGAAACAATGGAATGAGGATGATGGAATTAAGCATATGGTCATTTTAAATTGCAAATTAGCGCGCGGGAAGTTAGCGGTAGGCCCGGGTTCGATTCCCGCCACTGCCAAAACTGCCGCCGTGTTTACGTGGAATACGATCACGTTAAATATGTGGGTCCGTAAGTCCTTCCGAGAGGTTGGTGGTAGGGGAAGGAGGATACGGCCCCTGTGGATGCCTCCCCCACTGGGTTCCCGTCTAAATTGGGTGAATATGTAGAAAGTTATGGAGATTGTCGCGGAGGGCGCGGCAGCCCAGTGGTTAGCGCGCGGGAATTGCACTCAGTAGGCCCGGGTTCGATTCCCGCCACTGCCAAAACTTACGCCACGTTCACGCAGAGTACGATCACGTTAAACATGTGGGTTCGTGAGTCCTTCCGAGAGGTTGGTGGTAGGGGAAGGAGGGTACGGTCTAAATTGGGTGAATAAAAAGAAAGTTATGGAGATTGTCGCGGAGGGCGAAGTAGCCCAGTGGTTAGCGCGCGGGAATTGCACGCGGTAGGCCCGGGTTCGATTTCCGCCCCTGACATGGAGTACGATCACGTTAAACATATGGGTCCGTATGTTTTTCCGAGAGGTTGGTGGTAGGGGAAGGAGGGTACGTTCCCTGTGGATGCCTCCCCCACTGGGTTCCGGTCTAAATTGGGTGGCACATCCTGGCCGTCCAACCAGTTACCAGGCCCGGGTTCGATTCCCAAAATTGCCGCCGTGTTTACGCGGAGTACGAGCACGTTAAACATGTGGGTCCGTGAGTCCTTCCGAGAAGTTGGTGGTAGGGGAAGGAGGGTACGGTCTAAATTGGATGAATAAAAAGAAAGTTATGGAGATTGTCGCGTAGGGCAAAGTAGCCCAATGGTTAGTGCGCGGAAATTGCACTCGGTAGGCCCGGGTTCGATTCCCAAAATTGCCGCCGTGTTTACGCGGAGTACGATCACGTTAAACATGTGGGTCTGTAAGTCCTTCCGAGAGGTTGGTGGTAGAGGAAGAAGGGTACGGTCCCTGTGGATGCTTCTCCCACTTGGTTCCGGTCTAAATTGGGTGAATAAAAAGAAAGTTATGAAGAATATCGCGGCGGGTGAAGTACCCCAGTGGTTAGTGCGCGGGATTTGCACTTGGTAGGCCCGGGTTCGATTCCCAAAATTGCCGAATAAAAATAAAGTTATGGAGATTGTCGCGGATGGCACGGTAGCCCAGTGGTTAGCGCGCGGGAATTTCACTCGGTAGGCCCGGGTTCGATTTCCGCCATTGCCAAAACTGCAGCCGTGTTCACGCGGAGTACGATCACGTTAAACGTGTGGGACTGCAAGTCCTTCCGAGAGGTTTGTGGTAGGGGAAGGAGGGTACGGTCTCTTTGGATGCCTCCCCCATTGGGTTCCGGTCTAAATTGTGTGGCACTTCCTGGCCTTCCAAGCAGTTACCTTACACCTTTCTGGTAGGTCGCGCCAACGAGTTTGCCACGGTCAGAATTTTCAAGGGTAGCGAACAGGCTGGTCGCCAAAGGCGGCTAGTTCACAATAAAAGGAAGGAACTTTCCATAAAAATCACTTAGTTTTGTAAAACATCTAAGTCATTACCCATATAAAAAGAGACGGAGGATAGCCTCAAACCCCATATAAGACAAAATTTCTCCTAGTTCGAAAAAAACGGGTAGGTGACACAAGAATCGAACATATATCTCAAGAATTCATGTCACCATTCAAATATTGCTACTGTCAGATGTTAAGCCTTGTTTTAAAAACATATTACATCAGAAATCAAAGGTCACAGATAAGGTCTAAGGTCAAATGACATCAGAGGTCAAATACGCCATAGGTTAATGACATTAGAAGCAATGGCCTTCTAGAAGACGGTGTCATCGGAAGGCGGTGCGGCACCGCGCCTGAGAATGTAGGACGCCCATTTTTTATCTACTATTCACAATTCTGAACATTTCTCTCATTCCATAACATCGCTCTCTACTTGGCTTATGTGCAGCTCAATCAAAATTTGATAATATTAATGAAGTCAGCATTGAAGGAAGTCTTCAAAAAGTAAGGGACTAATTTTTTTTTTCTCACGAAGCAGGTTGACAGTCATTGGCACATCCTTCGAATTATCCGAACGAAAATTTTTAGATTCTATTTAGACTAATTTACGTGCATATTTAGAATAATTTACGTGCAATTTGCATTTAGTTCGCCAGTATCTTTGAATTTTAGGTTTCATTTTCACTACGAACAAGTGTGCCTCTCAATGAAACATTAAACGATCTTTCAAATATGACTTGATTGACAGATTATTTTAAAGTAAAAACTAGTAGACATAAATAATTTCTAAACGATAGAAAAACTCAAATTTATTTTCTTTGGGCACTAAATTTTATTTCATTTTTCCAGCTTATTCTATAATAATAAAGGAAGATGTCTGATTTGTAGCAGTTTGACTGTTTGTGTGGCTTGTAACGGAAAAACTAATATCGTACGGCCATGAAATTTGGTGTACAGGTATATTATACTATGTGCCTTGGAGAGATTTTTAAAAATTAGAATTAGTTTTTTTCAGTTATTAAAGGTTGAAACGCCATTTTGAGCAATTTTCGTACAAATCGCTTCTTTAGTGATGAAAAATATTTTCGCAGAGTTTCCATCTTAACACCATTTGAAAGATTAGACGATTAGTCATTATCAGTAGATGAATTTTCGTGAATTTTTAAAGAATATATATACTTTTCGTGTCTTGAAAACGTATTCGGTTTCAAAATTTCGATATCAAAAATTGAACGACATTCCGATCTCCATAATCTACCAGTTGTTTCTTTGAATATGGCACACTACTCCAAACAAGAAATTATCTTTCTGCTGTATTCGGTTCATTAATTATGAATTTTTATGTAAAACCTGAAATTTTCAAAAGCATTCTAGTTGCGTATGGGACATTGATAAAGCAAGTTTTTTTCATAATTGAAATGAGGTCAAAAATTCTTGATGCAGGTTCTAAGAAGGGCAAGTATTTCGATAAGATGACATTCGCCGAAAATAACGTCATCTGCTGTCAACTGATTGATTTATAGGGATTGCTAAATGCATATAAACTGATCTTCAAAGAGCGTTCAAATACTCACAATTGTAAACCATAATTATCATTTTGACCATAAAAATTAATGATTTAATTCCTTATAATTCTAATTTAATCTTGGAAGAAAATCCACAAGTTAATACAAGTGTAGTCAGTTTTTTAGATCTGTGTATAGACTTCAGCAATCACAATCTCTCAATTTATATTTATGACAAACGAAAAACCTATAACATATCTATTTCAGGTGTAATCCAATGGACTTCGAATTCACACAAAAATATATTCAGGAACGTTTTCATTGGAGGATTGTCAAGAACGAAACGTATTATTAGCAATGACGAAATCAGATTGAAAACCGATCAGACATTCATACACTAAACTTTTAACCAAAAATACCCTACTCTTTTATGAGGAATTATATCATTAATTTTTACTTTCCCTGCAATACATGGTAATGTATAGGGAAAGTATTGGAATCATGCCGAAAATCGCAACTCGAGTTTTCGACGGATCTACACGTTTCGAGACCTCTAGAATACGAAAAAACCATTTTTAGCGTGACGTCTGTGTGTGTGTCTGTGTGTCTGTCTGTGTGTCTGTGTGTCTGTCTGTCTGTCTGTGCAGATTTTGTATCCACTCTAACTAAAAACTAATGGACCGAATTTCACTAAATTTTGTAAGTAAGTCACTTGTGGGCGGGGCTAGTGCTGATTAGTTTTGGGTACGAGTCGAAATAAAAAAACCCGCCTTTTTTTGCGAAATGGCCCGCAAAAGCTTGTATCCACTCTAGCTGGAAAACTAATGGACCGAATTTCACAAAATTTGGTAGATAAGTCGCTTGTAGGCCACCCTGGTGCTGATTAGATTTTGGTATAATTCGAAAAAAAATAACCTGCCTTTTTTTGCAAAATGGCCCGCAAAAATCATCAAAATCTAAACTTAAGAACTACGTATGCTCAAATATAGCCATTAAATGCTTGTTTAATACGTAATTTTTAGCGAAGAAAAGAATAAGACCAACCCCATTACACTAGGACTAGCCGTTCTCGAGATATTTTAGTTTTTCGTATTTTTCCTACATCATTTTTGAAAATAAGTCCAGTTTTCAAATGAGAACGAAAATTGAATTAAAAATGAATTTAATTTAATTTAAATAAATAGAACGTGAGTATAAGTCTGCAGGGAAAGTCATGTGCTGCCCACATCAGATTTTTACTTTCCCTGCAATGCATGGTAATGTATAGGGAAAGTATTGGAATCATGCTGAAAATCACAACTCGAGTTTTCGACGGATCTACACGTTTCGAGACCTCTAGAATACGAAAAAACTATTTTTAGCGTGACGTCTGTGTGTCTGTGCAGATTTTGTATCCACTCTAACTAAAAAACTAATGGACCGAATTTCACAAAATTTGGTAGGTAAGTTACTTGTGAGCGAGTCTGGTGCTGATTAGTTTTGGGTACGATTCGGAAAAAAAGAACCCGCCTTTTTTTGCGAAATGGCCCGCAAAATCTTGTATCCACTCTAACTGAAAAACTAATGGACCGAATTTCACAAAATTCGGTAGATGAGTCACTTGTGGGTTACCTTGGTGCTGATTAGATTTTGGTACGATTCGGAAAAAGATGACCTGCCTGTTTTTTGCAAAATGGCCCGCAAAAATCGTCCAAATCTAAACTAAAGAACTGGGTATACTCAAATATATCCATTAAATGCTGATTTAATACGTAATTTTTAACGACGAAAAGAATAAGACCAACCCCATTACACTAGGACTAGCCTTTCTCGAGATATTTTAGTTTTTCGTACTTTCCCTACGCCACCTTTGAAAATAAGCCCGGTTACCGAATGAGAACGAAAATGGAATTAAAAGTGAAATATATTTAGTTAAAATAAAGAGAACGTTAATATAAGTCTGCAGGGAAAGTCATGTGCTGCCCGCATCAGATTTTTATGGTTAAAATGATAATTATGGTTTACAATTGTGTGAGTTTTTGAACACTTTTTGAAGATCTGTCTATATGCATTTAGCAAGTGATGGCAACATTACTTTGTACTATGTTTTTGAACCTCGTTGGAGAATTTAAGCAGGTGCCATCAGCGTAGTATTATTAAATATTTTGATACTTGGAATCTATTTTACTTTATGTCCATTTCCATTTTACATGGTCTTGTGATAATTATGATTGTCACTACGAGGGTCGGTTTCAGTCGGTACTGGCGTCCAGGAGTGCAATGCCTCGGCATTTGGGACATGCATGTTGATAACTGGGGTGTAAGGCCACTACCCCTTACCGCCATTATGTAAGCACCTTGCGCTACCTTCCTTCTCTTTTGTACTCTGTTATTTTTAATATATTTTTAATATTTTGTAATTAGTGTTTATTGCTACATTGCCCGTAAATACTGATATACTATCTTTCTATAATACCATCTTCTTTAATCCTATATATTTCATTCATTCATATATATATATATATATATATATAATAAAAAAGTTTGAAAATCCAATGAAAGAAAAGTTAGAAGCTGTAACTCGAAAAACCTAATTTTCTAACAAGCTTACAAAATAAAAAATAAATAAGCAAATCTTCAAGCAAATGGAAAAAAATACAAATTTCGAATCATCAAGTCAAAGGAAATCATCAAAGATCAATGGTATGCAATCGATAAAAGAAAAACAGATGAAATCCAGGCACAAACGCTATACACGTGGACGAGGTCTAAGCCTAAATTATGGAATTGTTCACTTCTTCAAAACTCTTTCTCAAGTCCAAGTATCTTGTAGAAGCAAACACAAAAATGTATGTTTCTGAAGAAATAGATAGATTATATCTATAAACTATTTTTACTTGGACAACATACATAAAGAAGAAAAAATAAAAGGAAAAAAGGATACCTGGAATCTAAATCAAAAAATACACGCACCTGTCGATCGCGGGAACCCAGAATGAAGAGACCAGTGTTGCCATTCACAAAGGAAAAAAAATTACGATCTACCGTTGCCATGCGTAAGAAATAAATAACAGTAATGCAAAAAGACAAATATAAGAGATAATATACAATCAAGAGGGGCAATCTTATATATTTACTCATTTTTCTACATTTGCATATTTGCAAAGCATCCTTATTTTTTAAGTATGCTACGGTATTTATAAAATTTATATATATATATATATATATATATATATATATAGCCCTATAAAAATTGAGCTACAACCGCGAAACTCGGCATGTAAATGTCGTTTTAAAGAGTTATGCAAATGATCAAACTCTCAGCGCCAAAGATGTTATAGGGCTTATGCAACGCGCATGAGAACGACGCATCGTGCAGCATTTAAAACAAACTGCGTTCTCACTCACGGGAAATTAGAACTGGATTTTATGCTTTGATACTGCAAAGATACCTATAACACGTACTCGACCCTTAGGGGAGAGATACGAAGAATACTTCTTATTCCTGCTCTAAGACTCGACCGCGATACGAAAAATTATCGGATTTAGAGAGATGGCATCACAGACCTAAGGGAAGCTGATTGGTCCAACTATGAAGGTAGAGACCTTCATGGGTCCAACAGACATATAAGTCACTACCTTGATCGGAGCGATAGGGTAGTTGTTCGATGTTGGCACCAGTGGATAAGATTCTCGAAGGTCGCAAAGGCTCAAACCGCCCCCAGACAGACAACAGCTCAAAAGGATCGTACAGTCAGGAGAGGAGCTACGTCCACACCATTGGTGTCACTAGTAGCCATTCGAAGACATTTGCTAGCCTCCACGCATCTTGTATCAAGAGATATTTTTCGGAGACGACTGGAAGAACGTATGGATTAGGTGTCGACGTCCATTAAGGTACCTACCACTGACCCCTTAATATCGCCAAAGCCTTCTGTATTGGAGCCGAGCTTGGTCAGCCTGGACTGTGTCTGATTAGAGACATGTTGTCTTAGCGATGAATTCCGCTTCTTTCTTAGTGCTGATGTCCATCGCATACGTGTGTGGAGAAAGAATGGCCAGCATTCCGATCCAGCATTTGTTGTTGAAAGGTACACGGTTATCCCACGTGGTGTGATTGCCTGGGGAGCCATCTCGTGAGATAGCTGATCTCCTCTAGTTGTGCTGCAAGCCAATCTAACGGCTCGCTTGTACGTTGACGATATTCTGCAGCCATTTGTTCTACCTTTGCTGTCAAGTCTCTCAGGTTCCATTTGCCAACAAGACAACACTCAACCTCATACTGCACGATTTTCTTAACAATGTCTTCGAGGATTTAATACCCTCCTATGGTCATCCAGACCCCCAGACCTATCACCAATAGAACACATTTGGGACATGCTAGGACGGCAATTGCAACCTTTTTAGAATACCACTGAATTAGCTGACCAGTTGCAACATTTATGGTAGAATCTTCCGCAGAGGGCCACAAGCAACCTAATTGACTCCATACCACACCGAATATCGGTTTGTATAGCTAGCTGCCAGGGGAGTATTTACTTACTAAAATGTCATTTTCTCGTTGCCACCATTTCTTAACACTAAAACTACCACGACGGGTCAAATGATCCTTTTAAACTTTCTGACAAAATTTCTTACATGCAGCGTTATCACATCGCCATTTGACTTTACGACTTTTATTATAGTTTACATCCAATGTATTTTTCAATATTTATTTTCCTCTTGTTTATTTTTTTACCGAGAAATATATGCAACTGGACCTACCTACCGCGACGGGGCATTTGACCCGATTGTGTGATGAAATCATTTTTGCTATTGCATCAGAATTTTGCTGTTTTGCATTATACTTGTTGATACCCATTGCGTGCTAGATTTCAGTTTTAGTTTGACAATTTGAAGTTATAGTGCTATTTTGTGAGACAATAATTCTTATTTCATTATTGTGTTGATAATAATAATTCTTATCCCAAGAATGTCGAGAAATTCAAGATATTTCAAATTATTAGAAAAAGTAAATAATATAGCCGAAGAGTGTTCGGTACCCAGTGAAGAGGAACCAACTGAAAGTGAAGTGGATAGCGAACAACATGATGAGTCAGTCATTTGACACTACGGACGGATGCGAATCCTGAGGTACAGATGATGAAGAGGAGAATATTTGAATATACGTAGAGGACAAAAGAGAACGATATCGTTATTGAGTTCTGAAAGTGAAAGTGATGTAGAGGATCTATGCATCGAAATGCATATTTTCAAGATGCGCAACAGAAAGTGTCCTAAGGTAACTTCCTTTTTAGGACACGCCCGGTAAGAGCGCGAAGAAGAAAAAGGCTGTGTGTATTTACAAACATTAATTTATTTACACTATATAAAATATTTACAACAAAATTGATTCAAAATATTCAAAATGGAAAGTATACCCCTTTAAGATAACAAATAAACAATTACAAACGTATATATAGTCTCATAGACTAAAATGTGAAAGATGGTAATGAAAAATTAAATTTAAAAATATGAAATATTTAAATATTCCTAACCCGGAGAGAGAAGTAAAAAAGTACAAATCAGGCACAGGCCCTTAAATGTGGAACTCACCGAACAATCGCCGAATAAACGACATCTCTCTGAACAGCATTTTTCAGAGGACCTTGTTATGAACACTTCTTTACTCACTCCCAACTCAGTTCCTTCTCCTCGCTTCTCCTTTAAATTCCGAAAAACTCTCTCTCTCCAAGATTTTAAAACACGCCCCTGAGGCGCATACAAACATCCCATTGGATTCAGGGTCTTAACCCCTTGACCCCAAAGCACCGCCATTGGCTTTAGGCCTTCCAAAAACAAAAAGCCCCTTCTCAAGCCCTTGCGAAACTGATATCCCTTCGGCCACTAATTCAAAGTCGCCGAGGACCCTATGACCCTTCCGAAAAGGACAGGACGCCCGTTAAATCTTTCGGTACGAATCCGAGATCCAAAGCAGCTTCGAGTTCGACATCCTGGTTTTCTATTTCGAGTGCAGATGGCCGAACGAAAAGGCTGACCCCCAAAATAAATAAGAAGACTCTAGGTCGCATTCCCGAAAATATTGGCTCATGGGTTTACCATGCGACAATATACCTCCATTTCCCCATTAAAAAATTCCAAAATCCAAAAATTAAAATTTCAAAAATTTAATTTTTTTTTTTTTTTTTTTTTAATTTTACCATCAAAAAATTTAAGCAAATTACGATATGCTGGGGCGCAATACGCCTTTCCAAAAATACCTCCATTTTCCCACTACAACATCCAAAATCCAAAAATTTAAAAAATTTAAAATCAAAATACAAAAAATTTTACAATCAAAATCATAAAGAAAAATCAAAAATGTGCTGGAGCGTAATCTGCTTTCCTTCCAGCCACACAGAAACCAACCTCTGAAAACAGAAGTTTCCTCCTGTATAATAAAACACATTAAAAAAAACATCATATTGCACATAAAAGAAAAAAAAAAACAATTGTCAATATAAACACAATACAATAAAATCAAAATATAAAACAAATTGGTGAATTCAGGACAACAAATCAGAAAGTCTGTTAATTGTGTTGCACTAGGCTGTACAAAGTCACTCAAACTAAGTTACTTTTCTCACTGATAATGTTTTATAGTTCTCCAAAAGTTTTTTTCAAATTGTCCACCAAAAGGCAAAAGCATTGGGATCAGGCATCCCTGAAAATTTGTTGTGTATTTTGTTGGCCACTTCTTGTTACAAAAATTATCATACCTGCATATGTTCCTTGTTTATGATAAGTGATTATGGAATATTACCACTGTGTAGAAAGTTTATCACCAAAAGTTGTTGTTGATTGACAGCAATGATGAGGAGTGTCTATTCTGTGCACACCCCATAAACACATAGTAAAGTATTGAACACAATGTCCGATGTCTGCCCTTACGAAATCAAATTGACTGGCATCTGGAACCGTTTGCACTGTAAACAAATAAACACAAAGTTTGATGTGTGGCAGCAATAAAAATAACTGGAATCTGGACCCGTAGAAAACTGGAAAGTGGAAAACTGTAGAAAACTGAAAACGTAGGCAAATTTTCCCAGTATATATAACTGGAACATGTAAATTGCTTGTAACGTAAGGAATGTCTGTGCCTATAAATGTTTATACACCGTGTATTTGGCCTAAACTGAAAAAGGCTGCTGAAAAATGCACCATAAACGCAAGGATTGCTACCCATTGTGTAGCACCTTTGTACATATTTTTATGACCAGTGTGCGTATTGTGACAGTTTTAACATCAGTACTGAAGAGAACCGCAGTCACCCCGCACAGTTCAGGACACCGTTCTTTCGTGTGGTATCGTGCACTTTCTGCACCCCGTCCGTAGAGGAAAAAACAAACACCGGTGGAAACTTCTGCACCCCGTCCGTAGAGGAAAACCAACACAGTAATTGACTCTGTGTTGATCTGTACGACATATTAAAATGCCGTAGGCAGTCATCCAAAATTGTTTATATAGTGTTGGCATGTGCCAACATCCGGTCACCTGCTGACCCGAAATGAAAATTGTTGAAATGAACATATCATATAGCACCTTCCGTGCGCATCACCTTGGAGTTTTCGTGCTGTGCAAACTGCTTCAACAGTATTAATAATAATTTTTATACAAAATACAATATATATATATATAGACTGGCCTTAGTGACGGCAAAGTTACCACCAAGAGACCTAGCCAATATGCACTTTATTCTTCTCTCCCTCCGAGAACAAAACATTTTAAAACAAAATGCAAAATTTCTAAATGCATGAACATGCACGTAAAAAATGTATAAAATTTACTCCCTTACATATAAAACTTTATTCCTTTACATATACAAACTTTACTGCCAAAGGCCACTTTACGTTAAAAAACATGTTTCATATACCATGAAATTCAAAAATTCAAAACCATAAAATATCACACAAAATTTTCATAATTAAATTACATGATCTAAACTAAAAATTTTCTATCCAAAGAAAATCAAAATCATCCAACATATTAAAATATCTCATTAATTGTAAGTTACAGAAAATTATACATTTTTGCTTAAAATGAAAGTTTCAAACCCATTTGAAAATTTTACATGTACATATGTATAACCCGTCGCTTAATACGTGACTTTAACTCAAAATTACAGTGTCTTACTGCATAAAAAAAACTCTTTTTTTTTTCTTTCTTCTATTTATTCTCTAGTTTGTATGAAAAAAAACAAAATAACTCCCAAACGTGTACCTTTCAGAAAATAAAACCACAGCTCGCAAAATTTTGCCTGATAAACGAAAATCCTTTTCTTACATTCGAAGGGAAAATTTACTCTAAGTGCTAAAATTTTATTTCACTAAGCAAAATCATCTTATTCACTCATTTCCTCACTTCCTTTATTTTCTTTACAAAAAGGGTTTTATCACACTTTTTATTAATACTTTCACCACTTTATGCATTAAGCCATATTTTCCTCAAATAAACACTAGCCTCACATTAAAAATATAAATTTCCCCCTTTTTTTAAAATGAAATACCATTGATCTTCAATTTTATATCTTATCCATTCCATCTATCATGAAAAAATACCCCTATCATTCTAACCACACTATATCCTAGCCTATTATTAACTGTAAAAATACATATTTAACCATGACCATTTATGTAGGTAAAGAGATAACACCCTAACAATAAAACCAAATCACAAGAGAAAACACCATATATTTTTCCTTTCTTTTCTTTCTTTTTTTAGAAACACTACTTAAAAATGCTAAATTAGTGATATTATTATCCAACTGCATTCTCCCACAACTACATTTTATAACTTTTTATCTTCCAATGCTTTGTTAGCGTTCAACATACCCGAAGGAAAAAAAAACTAGCATATCTCACCTTTCTTTACTAAACTACCCATAGAAACTAAAAAAAATCTCCATGCGTTCAGAAAATATGCCGGCAACTGTCACTTACAGTACTACGTGTAACGATTTAAGAAAATTATTGTATACAAAAATTGATTCCCTTTTGAGCCTAACAATCTAACAAACCTATCAATTTTCTATTCCGAATAATTTATTAAATTATGTGTGTTTTAACAAAAGTAAAATATAAGTGAATGTAGGAAAGTACCCTTTATAGACGATAAAAATATTGAATAAAAAAGTTAAGAGATACAAAAAAAAATGAAATACTTTTTGCTTATTTATTTATTTATTTTTTTAAATAAATCCTTTCAACGTTATGTGTCATCAGAAGATGAAAGAGACCCTTTGTTGATCACTCAAACAGTCTGATTCAATCCCCAATGTATAGAAATATACACTCTAAATCCCAAACATCACACCATTCTGCCCGCAGAAAAAAATATGTGCCTAAGGTCAAATTATATATCCTACCAACAAATGTTAAAAAGGCTTATTCATTTATTTATTTGTTTATTAAACTTTAAAATTTACTCTTTGTTGTTTGTACTTTGTCTGTTATCTCTGTCACTTTATTAGAATTCCCTTGTAAACAAAAGTTTTCTTAGTATTTAAAATTTTCTTTCCATTTAGGTTACAAATTGAATTAATATAATATCTATTTATTTTCATTAATTATTATTTTTATATTTACCTTTTTATCGAAAAATACTCTACTTATTATTTTATGTACTTTAATTCCCAATAACCTAACTCTCTCCAGCTGCAAAAATGCCTTCGCATTTCTATTACCCACTGGTAACTCTATCCAAACGAAACGGAAATCTCTCTACTGAAAATGTGTCATCCCCCCTCTTTGCAATTTATGTTCTCCTCGGCTAACTAACTCCCAGCTCCCGTAAAATATATCTGCTAAAACCACTCCTTTTTTCTTTGTAACCATTCTGCGGGTCTTGTGTTTTGTCTGTGAAAATGACCCTCCTTTGAAAACATCTGTGTTGTGTGAACAAGAAACTTTTGGAAATCCTTGTGTTTGCCATTTCGCACTGACTGTATAAGCGCGGGGGGGGGGGGGGGGGGGGGTTCGCTCGCTAGTGTTGTGCGAACAAGAAAACTGAGGCCTGTACTAAAACTTTGGAGAACCCCGTTGTTTGCCATAAAAAAAGAACCGTCAAAGTTAACCGAGATAAAAATTGAAAACAAATTCTGCTGCCTTTAAAAATTCGATTATCTAACCCAATCGCATTCTATATTTCATTTTCAGAACCATTTGTAAAATTTTTGTAAACTCGTACCCATAACATATAAAAGGTTTATTATAATCTCACATTACTTCTAATTTCAGCAAAAATTTTGTTCTAAAACTAAAAATCACTCAAATGTGTATTAATTAAATAATCTTCGCGACCAAAATTATAAAATGTCAAAAATGAAAATTTGTCCCAAAAATACTATACCAAAAGAATATACATAATCAAAAACATACACAAAATTTAAGAAATATACAAACAGATTAATACCACCAAAAATTTTCGAACCATATCGTGGACCCAAAATGTTTGCCTCACAAAAACAAAACTGATATACATTTCCTCTCGATATACATAAAATCATTATCCAAACCCCGTTATTGAATATATTCCCATGGGAAAAAGAAACCGCTTTTTATCTCTACTTAAATTTGGAATAAACATTCTATCTAAATTATTTCAAATAGACTCAAGAAAAGATTTTTTTTTTTTTGTACTTAAAATAGCATCTATCTAATTTCACTTCTAAAAAATTTCTTGATGTTACCATTTTCCCCCAAAAAGTTCTTAAATTCCAAAAATTCTTAAAAATTCCTCATTTACATGTAAAATGCAATCAATGACATTTTTAAAAACCAAAAAATATATATATACACATAACTCTCACCAATTTTAATTCTTTGTATTTTATCAATAATCTATTAAAACACATATTTTCATGGCAAATGAAACAGTTAACCCTTCTCAAAGGTTTATACATTTCTTCTAAATTTTTCATATTAAAATTTATTTATTACTAGGGAAAAAAATTATTGCAGATATTGACATTTCTTATTTGCTTTATTTTTACCATCTTTCAAAAAAAAATTTCCTTGGTTAGTGAACCAAACATAATTCTTATCCTGTTCGTTGGCGCCAAACTATTTTCCATCGTTACTGAACCCAACCACATTCATCCCGGTCTAAGGCACCAAATTATTTTGTCCTAAGGTAACTTCCTTTTTAGGACACGCCCGGTAAGAGCGCGAAGAAGAAAAAGGCCGTGTGTATTTACAAACATTAATTTATTTACACTATATAAAATATTTACAACAAAATTGATTCAAAATATTCAAAATGGAAAGTATACCCCTTTAAGATAACAAATAAACAATTACAAACGTATATATAGTCTCATAGACTAAAATGTGAAAGATGGTAATGAAAAATTAAATTTAAAAATATGAAATATTTAAATATTCCTAACCCGGAGAGAGAAGTAAAAAAGTACAAATCAGGCACAGGCCCTTAAATGTGGAACTCACCGAACAATCGCCGAATAAACGACATCTCTCTGAACAGCATTTTTCAGAGGACCTTGTTATGAACACTTCTTTACTCACTCCCAACTCAGTTCCTTCTCCTCGCTTCTCCTTTAAATTCCGAAAAACTCTCTCTCTCCAAGATTTTAAAACACGCCCCTGAGGCGCATACAAACATCCCATTGGATTCAGGGTCTTAACCCCTTGACCCCAAAGCACCGCCATTGGCTTTAGGCCTTGCAAAAACAAAAAGCCCCTTCTCAAGCCCCTGCGAAACTGATATCCCTTCGGCCACTAATTCAAAGTCGCCGAGGACCCTATGACCCTTCCGAAAAGGACAGGACGCCCGTTAAATCTTTCGGTACGAATCCGAGATCCAAAGCAGCTTCGACATCCTGGTTTTCTATTTCGAGTGCAGATGGCCGAACGAAAAGGCTGACCCCCAAAATAAATAAGAAGACTCTAGGTCGCATTCCCGAAAATATTGGCTCATGGGTTTACCATGCGACAGAAAGAACAAGAAAATATACAGGAAACGTCAAAAAATTCAGGTTCAGTTTCATGTGTGAGTAAAAAGTGCCAAATAAGATATTACAAAGAAAACAAAACTACAAAAATCTGTTTCAAATACAATAAATATGTGCATGGCAAATTTGCCTTCCAGGACCCAATCATTTGCAAAATATGCGCTCAAAATGAATAAGGTTTGCATATTGTTTATTTCTTAATTCAGGAATAAATGGGGATTTTGTTCTCTTATTTTTAATCATTTTTTTAATTGAATAAATAAACAAATTAGAACCGTTATTTGCAAACTGTGAAATAAATATAATTTCTATAACTTGACTCAATAATTTTAATAAACTGATTGATCAATGAATAGGTATCAATTGTAAAAAAATCACTTGAGAATAGCAAGTTCCTGTATTCACACTTTCTAAATATATATATACTCCACAGAAAATCAGACTTGATTCATAACAGATGCACAAAAACAAAATATAATTTATATTTTTAGACATAAAATAATTTCATCTTCAGTGCTTAAAACTTAATGAATAAAAATAAAAAAAAAAAATAAAAAAATGGCAAAGCAAGGGGCCAAGGCCCCTTTGCCAACGAAAATCCAACACCTTCACTGTCCAAAAAAAATCGAGAGAAGAGACGAGTCAGCACTTTTTCACATAAAAGAAAATCTCCCGCCTAAAACCGGACGATGCCATTCATAAAAACATAACTCTCGCTCAACCAAGGAGTTTAAAAAGTGAGAGCCAGAAGAAACAAGTTTCCGTATCTCGTCTGAAACGAGATCTTACCAATTGAAACAGTGTGCGCGTATCCAGTCATTTTTAAAAAGGGCGTACACTGTACGAATAAAAACATGAACTGATAGCAGCACGTATAATTTAATTTAATAAAAGAGTCAATTGGTCTATTAATGAATATATAAAATAAAAGCAATTTTGAATAGAATAATTTGGAATAATAAATAAAGTAAAATAAAATATTTAATGATTTATAAAAAAAAATGTTAATTTGGAATAATAAAATAAAGTGCTTTACAACTCCTCACTAAAAAAAAAAGAGAAAAAAAAAAAGAATTTAACCTTACGGTAAATAATTCTGATAATTTCAAAAAAAATGTCCAAATCTGACAAATGCCTGATACAACATACATAAAAAAAATTCTTTTTCAATATCAAACACAATGTTGCATACACCTGAATGATTAGAGTAACAATAAAAGCATTAAAATGAGTGTGAATTACATGTAAACAATCTGTGATGAATGAATAACAAAGTGTATGTAAATGAGTACACAATATAATCCAAACTATTCTGAAACAAGTGTGATATTAAAAATGTAATTAAATGAGTACAATCAATAATGTATATAGATAAGTATGAATAAGTATGTAAAGAATTTTTTTGTTTTCTATATGAGTACATATAAAAAAAAAATTGAATGAGTACAGTTGCAAGTATATATAACAAAAAAAATTTTGCCATTGAATTTTGCCACATAAAAGAATTAATTACCACCATTAAAGTAAAAAATTTGCCATCACTATAAAAAAATTTTCTAGTTTCACCAAAAAAAATAATATTAACTACCACAAAAATTTTTTTTCTAAATTTCAATCAAAAAGAATAAAAAAATTCGAATAAGGATGAAGAATGAATTCCATAAAATTTTAACTTCAATGAACTACAATAAATTTAACTTCAATGAACTAGAATCCAAAATTTGGACAATTCGTAAAACAAGGTTCATAAATGAACTTAATAAATCCAATGAATATAAAAAAAAATATTTTAAATTCTAAGTCTCTGAGAAGTAAAACAACACATTTGAATCACAAAAATCGGACCATAAGTCAACCAAAACAATGAATGCAAAATCAAAATATATCCTTAATAATATAGAAATGAAATTCAAAATTCAATACAAAGTTATATAAACCAAAATCTTCCAATGAAGTTCAAGTAATAATAAATGAATTAAAAGAAAAAATAAACAATTACTATTAATTAACTAAAATTTCCAAATACTCGATTCATAAAAAAATCTTTTCAAAACTGAACTGTTTTACCAAAACAAATAATAAAATTCTCAATTGAAATCAACGAAATGAAAAATATCAATGTAAAGAATCCTATTCATCAATGAATTAATTATAAATAAAATAAAATCCTATCAATAAAATGAAATTTTATCAATAAATGAAATTCCATGAATCAATGAATTATACATATAAATGAAATATCTCAATAAAATGAAATTTTAAGAAAATGTTACCAAATTTCAGACTTCCTCAACAGAAACCAATGAAAAACCGAGACACTTCTAAGGCTGTACTGCTTGATCAGGGCAGAAAAGACCAAAGAAACTGCTCCAATCATGAGTTGAAACAGATTATCCCAATTCTCCACCAATATCCATCAAGAAACTAAGACTGACAACAGATTCTGTGACAAAAGATTCAACCCATTTGAATTTCAACCAAGATGTTGCTGAAACTATAAGAAATTTAAAAACAAAATTAGTACAAATGAAATTTTAACCTCAGAAACCTGAAAATAAACCATTAGAAAAATAAACAAACCATTAACAAATTTGAATCATAAAAATGAAAATATTCAACAATGTAAAATGAATTTCAAACAAAAAATGAATTTTTTTAAAAATTTTGAAATCAAAAGTCACATATATTCACATATTCGAATAAAACTGCAGGTGGAGAATAAAGATTGTGTAATTAATTACAAAAAGATTATGTCTTATGAGGAATAAAGACAATAATTCAAAATTTGCAATTAAAGACTGATAAGAGAGAATGAAATAAATAGCTGAGATGTATTCTAATATTTCTAAAAAAAACTTAACAGAGACGCTATCAAGATTTTCAATCAGAAATATAAATACTGAAATATTGAGAACGGGTCGGAGCTATAAATGAGCCCTAGCAAAAATTTGATGATATGAATGAATCATCAATTGCAATAAAAAAAGATAGAGTCGGAAGATACCCACATATGTTCAAGAAAAACCAGACATAACAATTGAATAAAATTACCAATTTGAAATTTAAAAATTTTCCTTCAAATGCAATAAATAACCAAAATAAATATAAAAAGTTCAGAGCTTAATGCTAAATTTTCTAAAAATGCTTATAAAAGAAAAATTTCAATAAGAAGTTTTGAATAACCTGTAAAAAAGTTCATAAATTAAATTATATTTAATTATCAAAATTCCAAAGTTCTTCATCATAAAAAAAATAATTATTTTCTATTTTACACAAATCCTAACTTAATTCTTCAAAAAAAATGTAATTAATTTAATTTTACACAAAAATTAAACTTGATTTTTCATTAATAAACAAAACAATTGCTTTAAGCAATACTAAAAGTTTAATTTATCAAAATAATTTGTTTCGGTGGTAAGTTTTAAAATTAATGCAAGGAAAATATAAAATAAACATAATCAAAACCTTTTCTCATATAATAATCTAATTCGAGTTCTGCCAATTTAAACAACAAACACATAATCAATCAATTTTATCCCATTTAACTAAATATTTTGAAGTTTTATGAACTTCAATACTAAAACACAATAACATAATTAGGAGTCTATGCTCCATGGGATTATTAGGCCATTATTAATTCATACATATATATTTTTTCTAAAAATCATTTTTTTAAATGTCACTCTTTGACATACAGGCCTTTCATTATTTAATAAACTTCAATCATATATAATCTGACAGAACTGTTCCTTGCCAGAAAATTTACTTTTAACTAATTTACTAACATTTTAAAATAATAAAAAAAAACTTGCGACAACTGTAACTGCACTCAATCTAAATTTTGCAAATAAATCAACAAGGTTTTTGCCAAAGTTAATGTTAAATATGAATTAAAATTACATTATTTACTTATTTTATAAAGCACAAATAAAATACCAAAACATTTTATAAACATCTTGCCAAAATTTGTAAACACTTAGATTAATATTTTAAATTAACTCAGATTAATTATTTTAGAATAACTTTTAATACTATTTGTTTTAAGCATTAACATTGATTGCTACACTTTTAATTTAGCCAATTTAAATTAATTTTAGATTACCTTTTAATTTTTTAATTTAAAGAACATATAATAAATACAATTATAACACAAAATTTTCATATCTAGAATAATAATAATGCAAAAAGAATATCAGTTATGATTTTTTAAACTGATAAATACATATAAAATAATAATTGTGATTGACTTAATTATCAAATAATGTATTTGTTTATTGCATAAACATTCCCTGATTGGGAGTGAATTGCAACAAGAGCAAAAAAAAGCACTAGCCCATGTTTCCAGCGAAAATTTCAATGAATTAGAAAAATTTCTCAAAACAAAAGCCGCTCAGAATATTTGTAATCAAAAATCACCATACAAAAATAAAAATCACATGTCTGTAGCAAAATAAATATTTACTACTATTATAATTAAAACATATAAATAAATACAATTTAAACACTTCATAATTATTTATACCTATTTTATTTTTATATTTAATAGTTAATATTTTCGTATCTTTTTTTAAAAATTTCTATTGTTATTGTTAAAAAAAAATTTTTAGCAAATTTAATGATTTAATTTTATTTTGATTTATGAGTTCAAAAAAATTGACCGGTGTGGAGTGCACGCCAACCTCCACAAAAAAAAAAAAAAAGAGAAAATTTCCTTCAATATAAATCAAATTAAATTATAGCAATTTATACAATTGAAGACCAGCTTCAAAAGGTAAATTAAAATGTACTATTGAATTCTATTCGGATATCCAAGGGATATAAAGTTTATCAAAATAAATTCTTCATTACCAATCCTAACCTTTTATAAATAAAACAGTTTGATTCTATCCACAAAAAAATCAAGAATGACATTAAAAATTTTTTTTGAGTTGTTAAGGTATAAAAATATATCAATTAAAAACTTACATAATACAATACTGAACACATCATATAAATAAAACTAATCACAAAAAAAAATTATTGGTGCTTAAAATAATAAAATATCAATTTTCAAATTTTATCAATCAAGAATTATGCACCATTCAAAAGTTTAGTTAAATCTTATATTTCAAATACATTAAAATAAAATTTTTATTATCAATTTATGTAAAACTTTAAATTTGACAATAAGAAGCATATTTCTAGCTCAAAAAAAAAATTATTGACATCAATAAAAATCAACACATGTGTAATTAGATACATATAATATTTTAAAGATATACATTGATCAAAATGAAATTATTAAACACTGCGAATGTCAATTATATTAAATTATCATTAATTTTTTTTTTTTTTTTATTAATCAAAATTATTTATAAATTCTAAATTTCAAAATACATAATTATCACCGCCAAAAATCACGGCGCCAGAAATAGATTAACCAGATGTTGTGATACAACCATTCAAAGGACTTAATTAAAGAAAATAAAATCCCTTGAACAATCATATCTCAACACCTGATTGGGTCGGACACTCACATACAATAAAAAAAAAGGAAATTAATTAATTAAAAGTTAGTTACTTAGTGGAAGGGGACCGTATAGTGGGAAATAGAATTTAGAATATCAATAATAATTGCGTTGTGTAATTAAATATTAAACCATACTTGTATGTGAGCGCCTTAAAATTACCTTACCTGTGATTTGATCCTTTAATTAAAACCATCAATAATAATATGAAATGTCTCATAATTTTTTTATTATTGTCTCATTGTCAATGCTGAAAAACTTCACCAAGCTAATGTCCACAGTCATGGAAAATCACAATGGTAATGGCCACATCTATAGCTCCCTTTTTCGCTAAACTCGAGTTTCAAACACTCCATGCGAAAGGAAAATGGAAATAATAGCAGGGCGCTGTTCCGAGATGTGAAATGTAACTGCACACAAAATCACCAATATGCTCTTTGCTGTTGTAATATTTTTCTTTATGCATAAATAAAAAAAATGGCTAAAATTTTCAATCCTCATGATGACTGTTAACTCATTTACATATGCTGAGGACTAACCTTTTAGAATAATTCACTAAAAGCAGGTGAAGGATGGTCATAATAATTATGTCGAATTAATGTCCGAACATAACAATTCCAATGAAGACTCCTAAACCATAAATGCATAGTAACAGACATAACGTTCCTTGCGTAAGACCAGAATTGCATAGTAATTGTTAAATAAATGAAGTTCACAGAGAATATCCATAGTGACAAATGCTGCTGTCAAACTGTGAAATAAATATAATTTCTATAACTTGACTCAATAATTTTAATAAACTGATTGATCAATGAATAGGTATCAATTGTAAAAAAATCACTTGAGAATAGCAAGTTCCTGTATTCACACTTTCTAAATATATATATACTCCACAGAAAATCAGACTTGATTCATAACAGATGCACAAAAACAAAATATAATTTATATTTTTAGACATAAAATAATTTCATCTTCAGTGCTTAAAACTTAATGAATAAAAATAAAAAAAAATAAAAAAAATGGCAAAGCAAGGGGCCAAGGTCCCTTTGCCAACGAAAATCCAACACCTTCACTGTCCAAAAAAAATTGAGAGAAGAGACGAGTCAGCACTTTTTCACATAAAAGAAAATCTCCCGCCTAAAACCGGACGATGCCATTCGTAAAAACATAACTCTCGCTTAACCAAGGAGTTTAAAAAGTGAGAGCCAGAAGAAACAAGTTTCCGTATCTCGTCTGAAACAAGATCTTACCAATTGAAACAGTGTGCGCGTATCCAGTCATTTTTAAAAAGGGCGTACACTGTACGAATAAAAACATGAACTGATAGCAGCACGTATAATTTAATTTAATAAAAGAGTCAATTGGTCTATTAATGAATATATAAAAAAAAAGCAATTTGGAATAGAATAATTTGGAATCTTCTTCTTAAATAATAAAAGGCAATGTCTGTGTGTGTGTGTGTGTGTGTGTCTGTGTGTCTGTCTTATACACTATACGTTTCGCGACCGCGCGTCGGAGAGCTACGAAATTTGGCAATCGGAGACCCGGGGGGGAGGGAAGGGGACACGTGAAAACCGATTTTTAAAATTTTAATTATTTTTTTATTTATTTAATGTTTTATGCGATTTCGACCGTTTTTTGCCCTTTTTGCCCTTTTTTCTCCACGATCCAGACATCGTAGAAAAAAACAAATTACACCATCGGAAAGAGCAGAGAATTTGGAGTAAAAATATATCAATTTCAAATCTGAATTTCGATTTCTAATATTTTTTAAAGATTTTAAAACAAAAGTCACTTTTTGCTCAAGAAAACGATTTTTGGTTTTTAAATTCTCGCATCGTGAAAAGTACTCATAATTTCGACTAATAATTTACATTTTCAGAAAGGTCAAACATCTGGCATTCTTACAAGTCTAATCTGGTCCAGAAATAATGAAAATTGCCTTCAGGATCGCAATTTTAAAGACGTCATGATTTTAAATTTCTCGCCGTTCCGCTCGGCGTGACGCTTCGTAATCTCCCCCGCTGAAGCAGGGAAGGTGGTGGGTGGGGACGTCAAGGTGGAGGTGACGTCACGGTTCTGTATATGGATAGCGATGGGTGGGACAATAAGAAACCGAATTAGTTTTTACTTTCCGTTTCCCGCGCTTCCGATTTTAAATGAAATAAGAGCTTAACATATGCACTGTAGAAATTATTATATTTATATTTTAAATGATGGAACGATATGGATTTTTTAAATGGATATTTTAATTTTATGGATATTTTAAATGATGGAACGATGGATATTTTAATTTTATGGATATTTTAAATGATGGAACGATGGATATTTAAATTTTATGGATATTTTAAATGATGGAACAATGGAATGAGGATGATGGAATTAAGAGCTTAGAGAGCATATGGTCATTTTAAATTGTAAATTAGCGCGCGGGAAGTTAGCGGTAGGCCCGGGTACGATTCCCGCCACTGCCAAAACTGCCGAAGTGTTCACGCGGAATACGATCACGTTAAACATGTGGGCCCGTAAGTCCTTCCGAGAGGTTGGTGGTAGGGGAAGGAGGGTACGCTCCCTGTGGATGCCTCCTTCACAGGGTTCCCGTCTAAATTGGGTGAATATAAAGAAAGTTGCGGAGGGCGAGGCAGCCCAGTGGTTAGCGCTCAGGAATTGCACTCGGTAGGCCCGGGTTCGATTCCCGCCACTTCCAAAACTGCCGCCGTGTTCACGCGGAGTACGATCACGATAAACATGTGGGTCCGGAAGTCCTTCCGAGAGGTTGGTGGTAGGGGAAGGAGGGTACGGTCCCTGTGGATGCCTCCCTCACAGGGTTCCCGTCTAAATTGGGTGAATATAAAGAAAGTTGCGGAGGGCGAGGCAGCCCAGTGGTTAGCGCTCAGGAATTGCACTCGGTAGGCCCGGGTTCGATTCCCGCCACTTCCAAAACTGCCGCCGTGTTCACGCGGAGTACGATCACGATAAACATGTGGGTCCGGAAGTCCTTCCGAGAGGTTGGTGGTAGGGGAAGGAGGGTACGGTCCCTGTGGATGCCTCTCCCACTGGGTTCCGTTCTAAATTGGGTAAATAAAAAGAATGTTATGGAGATAGTCGCTGGGCGCGAAGAAGCCCAGTGGTTAGCGCGCGGGATTTGCACTCAGTAGGCCCGGGTTCGATTCCCAAAATTGCCGCCGTGTTTACGCGGAGTACGATCACGTTAAACATGTGGGTCCGTGAGTCCTTCCGAGAAGTTGGTGGTAGGGGAAGGAGGGTACGGTCTAAATTGGATGAATAAAAAGAAAGTTATGGAGATTGTCGCGTAGTGCAAAGTAGCCCAATGGTTAGCGCGCGGAAATTGCACTCGGTAGGCCCGGGTTCGATTCCCAAAATTGCCGCCGTGTTTACGCGGAGTACGATCACGTTAAACATGTAGGTCTGTAAATCCTTCCGAGAGGTTGGTGGTAGGGGAAGAAGGGTACGGTCCCTGTGGATGCCTCCCCCACTGGGTCCTGGTCCAAATTGGGTGAATAAAAAGAAAGTTATGGAGATTGTCGCGGAGGTCGCGGTAGCCCAGTGGTTAGCGTGCGGGAATTTCACTCGGTAGGCCCGGGTTCGACTCCCTCCACTGACAAAACTGCTGCCGTGTTCACGCGGAGTACGATCACGTTAAACATGTGGGTCCGTAAGTCCTTCCGAGAGGTTGTTGGTAGAGGAAGGAGGGTACGGACCCTGTGGATGCCTCCCCTGCTGGGTTCCGGTCTAAATTGGGTGAATAAAAAGAAGGTTATGGAGATTGTCGCGGAGGGCGCGGTAGCCCAGTGGTTAGCGCGCGGGATTTGCACTAGGTAGGTCCGGGTTCGATTCCCGCCATTGCCAAAACTGCCGCCGTGTTCAGGCGGAGTACGATCACGTTAAACATGCGGGACCGTAAGTCCTTCCGAGAGGTTGGTGGTAGGGGAAGGAGGGTACGGTCCCTGTGGATGCCTCCCCCACTGAGTTCCTGTCTAAATTGGGTGGCACTTCCTGGCCCTCCAAACAGTTACCTTACACTTTACTGGTAGGTTGCGCCAGCGAGTGTGCCACGGTTAGAATTTGCCACGGTCAGAATTTTCAAGGGTAGCGAACAGGCTGGTCGCCAAAGGCGGCTAGTCTATATAATAAAAGGCAATGTCTGTGTGTGTGTCTGTGTGTCTTATACACTATACGTTTCGCGACCGCGCGTCGGAGAGTTACGAAATTTGGCAATCGGAGACCCTGGGGGGTGGGAAGGGGACACGTGAAAACCGATTTTCAAAATTCTAATTATTTTTTTATTTATTTAATGTTTTATGCGATTTCGACCTTTTTTTGATCTTTTTGCCCTTTTTTCTCCTCGATCCAGACATCGTAGAAAAAAACAAATCACACCATCGGAAAGAGCAGAGAATTTCGAGTAAAAATATATCAATTTCAAATCTCAGAGATAAATTCTAATATTTTTTTATGATTTTAAAGCAAAAGTCACTTTTGACTCAGAAAAACGATTTTTGGTTTTTAAATTCTCGCATAGTAAAAAGTACTCATAATTTCGACTAATAATTTACATTTTCAGAAAGGTCAAACATCTGGCATTCTTACAAGTCTAATCTGGTCCAGAAATAATGAAAATTGCCTTCAGGATCGCAATTTTAAAGACGTCATGATTTTATATTTCTCGGCGTTCCGCTCGGCGTACCGCTTCGTTTCTCCCCCGCTGAAGCAGGGAAGGTGGTGGGTGGGGACGTCAAGGTGGAGGTGACGTCACGGTTCTGAATAGAGCGCCTTTGCTCTATATAAATTATTATATTTATATTTTAAATGATGGGACGATCTGGATTTTTTAAATGTATATTTTAACTTTTGGATATTTTAATTTTATGGATATTTTAAATGATGGAACAATGAAACAATGGAATGAGGATGATGGAATTAAGCATATGGTCATTTTAAATTGCAAATTAGCGCGCGGGAAGTTAGCGGTAGGCCCGGGTTTGATTCCCGCCACTGCCAAAACTGCCGCCGTGTTTACGTGGAATACGATCACGTTAAATATGTGGGTCCGTAAGTCCTTCCGAGAGGTTGGTGGTAGGGGAAGGAGGATACGGCCCCTGTGGATGCCTCCCCCACTGGGTTCCCGTCTAAATTGGGTGAATATGTAGAAAGTTATGGAGATTGTCGCGGAGGGCGCGGCAGCCCAGTGGTTAGCGCGCGGGAATTGCACTCAGTAGGCCCGGGTTCGATTCCCGCCACTGCCAAAACTTACGCCACGTTCACGCAGAGTACGATCACGTTAAACATGTGGGTTCGTGAGTCCTTCCGAGAGGTTGGTGGTAGGGGAAGGAGGGTACGGTCTAAATTGGGTGAATAAAAAGAAAGTTATGGAGATTGTCGCGGAGGGCGAAGTAGCCCAGTGGTTAGCGCGCGGGAATTGCACGCGGTAGGCCCGGGTTCGATTTCCGCCACTGACATGGAGTACGATCACGTTAAACATATGGGTCCGTATGTTTTTCCGAGAGGTTGGTGGTAGGGGAAGGAGGGTACGTTCCCTGTGGATGCCTCCCACACTGGGTTCCGGTCTAAATTGGGTGGCACATCCTGGCCGTCCAACCAGTTACCAGGCCCGGGTTCGATTCCCAAAATTGCCGCCGTGTTTACGCGGAGTACGAGCACGTTAAACATGTGGGTCCGTGAGTCCTTCCGAGAAGTTGGTGGTAGGGGAAGGAGGGTACGGTCTAAATTGGATGAATAAAAAGAAAGTTATGGAGATTGTCGCGTAGGGCAAAGTAGCCCAATGGTTAGCGCGCGGAAATTGCACTCGGTAGGCCCGGGTTCGATTCCCAAAATTGCCGCCGTGTTTACGCGGAGTACGATCACGTTAAACATGTGGGTCTGTAAGTCCTTCCGAGAGGTTGGTGGTAGGGGAAGAAGGGTACGGTCCCCGTGGATGCTTCTCCCACTTGGTTCCGGTCTAAATTGGGTGAATAAAAAGAAAGTTATGAAGAATATCGCGGAGGGTGAAGTACCCCAGTGGTTAGTGCGCGGGATTTGCACTTGGTAGGCCCGGGTTCGATTCCCAAAATTGCCGAATAAAAATAAAGTTATGGAGATTGTCGCGGATGGCACGGTAGCCCAGTGGTTAGCGCGCGGGAATTTCACTCGGTAGGCCCGGGTTCGATTCCCGCCATTGCCAAAACTGCAGCCGTGTTCACGCGGAGTACGATCACGTTAAACGTGTGGGACTGCAAGTCCTTCCGAGAGGTTTGTGGTAGGGGAAGGAGGGTACGGTCTCTTTGGATGCCTCCCCCATTGGGTTCCGGTCTAAATTGTGTGGCACTTCCTGGCCTTCCAAGCAGTTACCTTACACCTTTCTGGTAGGTCGCGCCAACGAGTTTGCCACGGTCAGAATTTTCAAGGGTAGCGAACAGGCTGGTCGCCAAAGGCGGCTAGTCTTCTTAAATAATAAAAGGCAATGTCTGTGTGTGTGTGTGTGTGTGTGTCTGTCTGTCTTATACACTATACGTTTCGCGACCGCGCGTCGGAGAGCTACGAAATTTGGCAATCGGACACCCGGGGGGGAGGGAAGGGGACACGTGAAACCCGATTTTCAAAATTCTAATTATTTTTTTATTTATTTAATGTTTTATGCGATTTCGACCGTTTTTTGCCCTTTTTGTACTTTTTTCTCCACGATCGGGACGTCGTAGAAATAAACAAATCACACCATCGGAAAGAGCAGACAATTGCGAGTAAAAATATATACATTTCAAATTTCAATTTCGATTTCTAATATTTTTTAAAGATTTTAAAACAATAGTCACTTTCGGTTCAAAAAAACCAACTTTTGTTTTTAAATCCTTCCATCGTAAAAACTACTCATAATTTCGACTAATAATTTACATTTTTAGAAAGGCCAAAGATCTGGCATTCTTACAAGTCTAATCTGGTTAAGAAATATTGAAAATTGCCTGCAGGATCGCAATTTTAAAGACGTGATGATTTTATATTTCTTGCCCAATACTCGGCGAAGAACCGATTCTTCCCCAACATTTTTCCCCCCGCAGTAGTTTTTCCCCCGTTTCCATGGAGACCAGGCTTCGGGTTTTAAATGTAGCTTAGCATTTGTATTGGATAGATACATCGGGTGAAATTATTATATTTATATGATATTTTAAATGGATATTTTAAATTATTTAAATGATTGAATTATGGTGGATAGAATTCTGGTGATGTATTTGAAATTATTATATTTATGGATTGGTGGAACGATATGGATGATTCATAGAATGATATGGATTTTTTAAATGGATATTTTAATTTATGGTTATTTTAAATGAATATTTGAATTTCTGGATATTTTAAATGGACATTTCAATTTTATGGATATTTTAAGTGATGGAACGATGGATATTTTAATTTTATGGATATTTTAAATACCATATGGTCATTATAAAATTAAAATTAGCGCACGGGAATCGCACTCGGTAGATCCGGGTTCGATTCCCGCCACTGCCTAAACTGCCTCCGTGATCAGGCGGTGTACGATCACATTAAACATGTGGGTCCGTAAGTCCTTCCGAGAGGTTGTTGGTAGGGGAAGGAGGGTACGGTCCCAGTGGATACCTCTCCCACTGGGTTCCGGTCTAAATTGGGTGAATAAAAAGAAGGTTATGGAGATTGTCGCGGAGGGCGCGGTAGCCCAGTGGTTGGCGCGCGGGAATAGCACTCGGTAGGCTAGGGTTCGATTGCCGCCACTGCCAAAACAGCTGCCATTTTCACGCGGAGTACGATCACGTTAAACATGTGGATCCGTAAGTCCTTCCGAGAGGTTGTTGGTAGAGGAAGGAGGGTACGGACCCTGTGGATGCCTCCCCTACTGGGTTCCGGTCTAAATTGGGTGAATAAAAAGAAGGTTATGGAGATTGTCGCGGAGGGCGCGGTAGCCCAGTGGTTAGCGCGCGGGATTTGAACTAGGTAGGTCCGGGTTCGATTCCCGCCACTGCCAAAACTGCCGCCGTGTTCAGGCGGAGTACGATCACGTTAAACATGCGGGACCGTAAGTCCTTCCGAGAGGTTGGTGGTAGGGGAAGGAGGGTACGGTCCCTGTGGATGCCTCCCCCACTGAGTTCCTGTCTAAATTGGGTGGCACTTCCTGGTAGGTCGTTCCTTCTGGTAGGTCGCGCCAGCGAGTGTGCCACGGTTAGAATTTGCCACGGTCAGAATTTTCAAGGGTTGCGAACAGGCTGGTCGCCAAAGGCGGCTAGTAAATAATAAAAGGCAATGTCTGTGTGTGTGTCTGTGTGTGTGTCTGTCTTATACACTATACGTTTCGCGACCGCGCGTCGGAGAGCTACGAAATTTGGCAATCGGAGACCCGGGGGGGGAGGGAAGGGGACACGTGAAAACCGATTTTCAAAATTCTAATTATTTTTTTATTTATTTAATGTTTTATGCGATTTCGACCTTTTTTTGCCCTTTTTTCTCCACGATCCAGACGTCGTAGAAAAAAACAACTCACACCATCGGAAAGAGCAGACAATTACGAGTAAAAATATATCAATTTCAAATCTGAATTTCGATTTCTAATATTTTTTAAAGATTTTAAAACAAAAGTCACTTTTTGCTCAAGAAAACGATTTTTGGTTTTTAAATTCTCGCATCGTGAAAAGTACTCATAATTTCGACTAATAATTTACATTTTCAGAAAGGTCAAACATCTGGCATTCTTACAAGTCTAATCTGGTCCAGAAATAATGAAAATTGCCTTCAGAATCGCAATTTTAAAGACGTCATGATTTTAAATTTCTCGCCGTTCCGCTCGGCGTTCCGTTCGTTTCTCCCTCGCTGAAGCAGGGAAGGTGGTGGGTGGGGACGTCAAGGTGGAGGTGACGTCACGGTTCTAAATAGAGCGCCTTTGCTCTATATAAATTATTATATTTATATTTTAAATGATGGGACGATCTGGATTTTTTAAATGTATATTTTAACTTTTGGATATTTTAAATGGATATTTTAATTTTATGGATATTTTAAATGATGGAACAATGAAACAATGGAATGAGGATGATGGAATTAAGCATATGGTCATTTTAAATTGCAAATTAGCGCGCGGGAAGTTAGCGGTAGGCCCGGGTTCGATTCCCGCCACTGCCAAAACTGCCGCCGTGTTTACGCGGAATACGATCACGTTAAATATGTGGGTCCGTAAGTCCTTCCGAGAGGTTGGTGGTAGGGGGAAGGAGGATACGGCCCCTGTGGATGCCTCCCCCACTGGGTTCCCGTCTAAATTGGGTGAATATGTAGAAAGTTATGGAGATTGTCGCGGAGGGCGCGGCAGCCCAGTGGTTAGCGCGCGGGAATTGCACTCAGTAGGCCCGGGTTCGATTCCCGCCACTGCCAAAACTTACGCCACGTTCACGCAGAGTACGATCACGTTAAACATGTGGGTTCGTGAGTCCTTCCGAGAGGTTGGTGGTAGGGGAAGGAGGGTACGGTCTAAATTGGGTGAATAAAAAGAAAGTTATGGAGATTGTCGCGGAGGGCGAAGTAGCCCAGTGGTTAGCGCGCGGGAATTGCACGCGGTAGGCCCGGGTTCGATTTCCGCCACTGACATGGAGTACGATCACGTTAAACATATGGGTCCGTATGTTTTTCCGAGAGGTTGGTGGTAGGGGAAGGAGGGTACGTTCCCTGTGGATGCCTCCCCCACTGGGTTCCGGTCTAAATTGGGTGGCACATCCTGGCCGTCCAACCAGTTACCAGGCCCGGGTTCGATTCCCAAAATTGCCGCCGTGTTTACGCGGAGTACGAGCACGTTAAACATGTGGGTCCGTGAGTCCTTCCGAGAAGTTGGTGGTATTGGAAGGAGGGTACGGTCTAAATTGGATGAATAAAAAGAAAGTTATGGAGATTGTCGCGTAGGGCAAAGTAGCCCAATGGTTAGCACGCGGAAATTGCACTCGGTAGGCCCGGGTTCGATTCCCAAAATTGCCGCCGTGTTTACGCGGAGAACGATCACGTTAAACATGTGGGTCTGTAAGTCCTTCCGAGAGGTTGGTGGTAGGGGAAGAAGGGTACGGTCCCTGTGGATGCTTCTCCCACTTGGTTCCGGTCTAAATTGGGTGAATAAAAAGAAAGTTATGAAGAATATCGCGGAGGGTGAAGTACCCCAGTGGTTAGTGCGCGGGATTTGCACTTGGTAGGCCCGGGTTCGATTCCCAAAATTGCCGAATAAAAATAAAGTTATGGAGATTGTCGCGGATGGCACGGTAGCCCAGTGGTTAGCGCGCGGGAATTTCACTCGGTAGGCCCGGGTTCGATTCCCGCCATTGCCAAAACTGCAGCCGTGTTCACGCGGAGTACGATCACGTTAAACGTGTGGGACTGCAAGTCCTTCCGAGAGGTTTGTGGTAGGGGAAGGAGGGTACGGTCTCTTTGGATGCCTAACAGGCTGGTCGCCAAAGGCGGCTAGTAAATAATAAAAGGCAATGTCTGTGTGTGTGTCTGTCTGTCTGTCTGTCTTATACACTATACGTTTCGCGACCGCGCGTCGGAGAGCTACGAAATTTGGCAATCGGAGACCCGGAGGGGAGGGAAGGGGACACATGAAAACCGATTTTTAAAATTTTAATTATTTTTTTATTTATTTAATGTTTTATGCGATTTCGACCGTTTTTAGCCCTTTTTGCCCTTTTTTCTCCACGATCCAGACATCGTAGAAAAAAATAAGTCACACCATCGGAAAGAGCAGAGAATTTCGAGTAAAAATATATCAATTTCAAATCTGAATTTCGATTTCTAATATTTTTTAAAGATTTTAAAACAAAACTCACTTTTGGCTCAAAAAATCAATTTTTTGTTTTTAAATTCTCGCATCGTGAAAAGTACTCATAATTTCGACTAATAATTTACATTTTTAGAAAGCTGAAATATCTGGCATTCTTACAAGTCTAATGTGGTCCAGAAATAATGAAAATTGCCTTCAGGATGGCAATTTTAAAGACGCCATGATTTTAAATTTCTCGGCGTTCCGTTCGTTTCTCCCCCGCTGAAGCAGGGAAGGTGGTGGGTGGGGACGTCAAGGTGGAGGTGACGTCACGATTCTGAATAGAGCGCCTTTGCTCTATATAAATTATTATATTTATATTTTAAATGATGGGACGATCTGGATTTTTTAAATGTATATTTTAACTTTTGGATATTTTAAATGGATATTTTAATTTTATGGATATTTTAAATGATAGAACAATGAAACAATGGAATGAGGATGATGGAATTAAGCATATGGTCATTTTAAATTGCAAATTAGCGCTCGGGAAGTTAGCGGTAGGCCCGGGTTCGATTCCCGCCACTGCCAAAACTGCCGCCGTGTTTACGTGGAATACGATCACGTTAAATATGTGGGTCCGAAAGCCCTGACCATCCGACTCGTCCGAGGACTTAGAGCAGCTGGGTGGATGGCCGGGAAATATGTGGGTCCGTAAGTCCTTCCGAGAGGTTGGTGGTAGGGGAAGGAGGATACGGCCCCTGTGGATGCCTCCTGTGGATGCCACGTTAAACATATGGGTCCGTATGTTTTTCCGAGAGGTTGGTGGTAGGGGAAGGAGGGTACGTTCCCTGTGGATGCCTCCCCCACTGGGTTCCGGTCTAAATTGCGTGGCACATCCTGGCCGTCCAACCAGTTACCAGGCCCGGGTTCGATTCCCAAAATTGCCGCCGTGTTTACGCGGAGTACGAGCACGTTAAACATGTGGGTCCGTGAGTCCTTCCGAGAAGTTGGTGGTAGGGGAAGGAGGGTACGGTCTAAATTGGATGAATAAAAAGAAAGTTATGGAGATTGTCGCGTAGGGCAAAGTAGCCCAATGGTTAGCGCGCGGAAATTGCACTCGGTAGGCCCGGGTTCGATTCCCAAAATTGCCGCCGTGTTTACGCGGAGTACGATCACGTTAAACATGTGGGTCTGTAAGTCCTTCCGAGAGGTTGGTGGTAGGGGAAGAAGGGTACGGTCCCTGTGGATGCTTCTCCCACTTGGTTCCGGTCTAAATTGGGTGAATAAAAAATAAGTTATGAAGAATATCGCGGAGGGTGAAGTACCCCAGTGGTTAGTGCGCGGGATTTGCACTTGGTAGGCCCGGGTTCGATTCCCAAAATTGCCGAATAAAAATAAAGTTATGGAGATTGTCGCGGATGGCACGGTAGCCCAGTGGTTAGCGCGCGGGAATTTCACTCGGTAGGCCCGGATTCGATTCCCGCCATTGCCAAAACTGCAGCCGTGTTCACGCGGAGTACGATCACGTTAAACGTGTGGGACTGCAAGTCCTTCCGAGAGGTTTGTGGTAGGGGAAGGAGGGTACGGTCTCTTTGGATGCCTCCCCCATTGGGTTCCGGTCTAAATTGTGTGGCACTTCCTGGCCTTCCAAGCAGTTACCTTACACCTTTCTGGTAGGTCGCGCCAACGAGTTTGCCACGGTCAGAATTTTCAAGGGTAGCGAACAGGGTGGTCGCCAAAGGCGGCTAGTAATAAATAAAGTAAAATAAAATATTTAATGATTTATAAAAAAAAATGTTAATTTGGAATAATAAAATAAAGTGTTGTGACGTGTCACAACACGTTATTTGGACAAAATTGTTTTATTCACCCAACAAATTGTACTAAATGGTTTATTTCTGCTATAAATCGTAAAATATATGACGTTTGGAAGACGGATCATTTGATCCGCTGTGGTAGAATTAAGTATACATTAAATATCTGTAGGTTTAGTGTTAATGAAATGTTTTTTTCTAGCTCCCAAATCCTAACCATTTGCATATCTCCTTAGACGATACATACATGCCAAGTAGCTCAATTTCTTAAAGGTGCATATATGTTTTTGCAGCAGAGTGTATTTAAATAACATTAAACAATATAATGTTTAAAATTGAGATATTTCATCCATTTTCAACAATAATTTTACAGCTGCTGAATCGCGCTTATGTTCCCTCTTCTTCTGCGGTATTTATTTAGATTTCTTTACTAGAATATATCTATAGATGTATCTACGGGTATTTGAAATCACCGTAAATGGGACAATTTTCAAAATGATTGCAAGTGGGACGGAGTCCGACGAAACTCAAACCCGGAGTAAGGACTGCTCCCTCCCCCCCTCTCAATTGAGTGGAAAGTTGGAAGAGCAGGTGTGGTGTAAATAAGAGATGAAACGCTACTATTTGCAAAAAATAAAATGGTTGTGTAAGGAATGAGATGGAATAGGATGCCCTGAGGTAACTTCCTCTTTTAGGACACGCCTGGTTAGAGCGCGAAGAAGAATAAGGCCGTGTGTATATACAAACATAAATTTATTTACACTATATAAATATTTACACAATATTGATTAAAAATATTTAAAATGCACTTCCCATATTCAAAATTTGATGCATACCAATTTAAGATAAACAGTACAAAAGTGTATAGAATCTCACAGACTAAGATGGAAAAGATGGTAACTAAAAATTAAGATTAACTATCCCTAACATTAGTTTGAATAATAATAAATCGAAGAGACAGGTCAAATTAGGTACATCATAGGAAAGAGGTCCCAGATGGGTAACTCACCAAACTGCAATTTCTGAAAACTCTCTTTCTCCAAGATTTTAAAACACGCCCCTGAGACGCACAAAACTATCTCATTGGATTCTGGGTCTTAACCCCTTGACCTCAAAGCAACACCATTGGCTTTTCAGTCCCCCAAAACAAAGAAACCCTTTCTCAAACCCCTGTGAAACTGATATCCTTTCGGCCGCTAATTCAGACAGGCCGCCAACCCTATGAACCGTCCGAACCGGACAAACGTTGAAATATTTCGGTGAAAATTCGATCTCGCAAGGTTTACCGCGTTTCCTGTTTTCGATTCCGTGTGCAGCTGGCTATCCACAGGATGACCCCCCCAAAATTCAAAGGCTAAATCTAAATCGCATCCCCGAAAATATTGGATCATGGGTTTACCATGGGACGAGGACATAAACCATTTATTACAGAATGGGAAATTCGAAATTAAACTATTTCTGGAAATCAAACACATTAAAGATACATTCTATACGGATGATAATTCCAAAAAACTTTTGAAAATTGAAACGCAAACGTTCAGTAAAACCAAAAAATCCCACGGCCTCGTTTTCTTTCCCGCGGCGACATCCATCAAATCAACCCACTCCGCTCTTATCGTACCCATCCCACTTTGTTCCCCGTCCTCCCCGCGATGGAAATGGACTCGGTCCGCCGATCGATGGGGAATCAAGTCGAGAATACTCCGAGACTTTCGCTTACTCCGTTAATCCGGCGCTCGGGCGCTGCCAGATCCACGGATCTTTTCATTTTTTTTTTTCTTTTTCCTTCTCTTTGCCTCCAGTCTTTTTTTTTTTTTTTTTTTTTTATTATTATTTTGGCGCAGAGAGAAAAGTTTTTCGCGGAAAATTTATCGTCATTTTCTTTATGTTTTAGGTGTTTACGCGTTTCAGTAAGACACGTGGCCAGAGCCGCTTTGTTTATTTTTGATCGGGATTCGGTACTTTTTGTGGCGTGAAGGAGGGAAAAAAAAAAGTTGGCGTGTGTTTCGGTTTATGTTTTCGATTTCGTGCCGGTAAAGAAGTTTTTTTTTTTTAGAATTTGGCGTTTTATTTAATTTATTTAGTTAGCTATTGTAGAGGTGGGGTGGGGGGTGGATCGGACACTTGTTGCGTAGAAATATAAAAAAAATGTTTTTAAAAAAATATTTTTATGCAGACATGGGTAGCCTCATGAAGGTACGAAAAGTACAATTGCATAACTTTTCAAATCCCTATGCGAAGCTCATTGTAGCCCCCCCCCCCAAAAAAAAAAAGTCAAATTTTGTCATCTTTTCTGAATGTATGCATGAAATATAAACTTTAATTCAAAGAAATTTAAATTTGTTAGGGACTTTCGATTGTTCGCTGAAATTTATGAATGTATCAAAAAATGGAATAGAATTGTATCTGTTTGAAAAATCATTTGTTTACTTACTTACTCAGCAACCCAGAGTGTAAAATGAAAGTATGGTGATGAGGTCAAAAATTTTACTTTTGTTGCACGTTTTGCTCATTTCTAAACAGAAATCAGCCTATTTTTAATAAAGTCGGATGATTGTGTGGCTTTAAATATGTGGACACTATATTTCTCGAACAAATTAGGCTAGTCAAAGGCATTTCTGGTATAATTAATGCAAAGAAATAAATGTAAGGGGGATTATTGATTTTCAAAGAAGAAGAGGTTCTCAATTTTTTGAACACTTGTTTCGAAATACAATATGAAAATTAATTATCTTAATGGGGCAGATTATTAAGTTTTTCACTTTGGTTTAATTTTCATAAAATTACAAATTTTTATTTCGACTGGAAGACAACAAGAAAATGTAATGAAAAGTTTTTATTTTTCCCGAATGTTAATTTTTATTTATAAATAAATAAAAATGCACATAAAATTTTAAAATTGATATAAATCAATTTGTTGTACTAAACACTTGTTCAATATCTTATTTTAAAGATAATTGACGTCTTAAGAAACGTTGTTTTGGATTTATTTCTAATATAATACTTCTATTTGGATTTTTTATTTAGTTGATTGCACTTTTTACATGTTTTCTGATATTTCATTTATTATTTTATAAAATAAAGTTAATAATTTAATAAACAAATAAAAAGCGTTTTCAATATAGTTTTAACAACAAATATAAAAGAAAAAATTCAAAGCATCTCAACACTTATTTTGTGAATTATAAAGAATTTGAATGCTTTAAGGCAATGATAAATACAAAACAAAAAAAATTGCATCCAAAATGCTCAACTGATGCCTTAAGTGCAGATGGACACTCACGAAAACATTTCTAGCGTGTGTTCTATTTATGATATCGATACGAAAATAACAGAATAGATTTATTTACATAATAAATAATTTATCTCAACATTAGGAAAATCGATTTTTAAAAAATTATCTCAAAAACTCAATGGTCTGCCCCTTAATAGTAAAAGTTTCTTTATGGCTAACATTTTATCTAAACTGATTATTGACAACAACTGGCATGTACCGTTCTATATTGAAATTTTTGATTCTAAATATATATATATATATATATATATATAAGCATATAATTATCACCAAATGAATGGATTATTTGTAAGAATTTTTGGCAAGAAATAAATATGTAAAATTATATTTATTTTCTTGTAAATAAATATAAAAAAAAAAATTAAGAGTTAAGAACTAACCGTTCTTAAGATATTCGAAATATAATTTTCCGTCAAGAAGCGCGATCTCTCATAAGAATCAACCAATTTCTGTAAAAGTTGCTATGTTTATATTAATGCGTAACAGTAAAGCAATCGATTTTTAGCAATATCGGATTGTAGAAGAAAACTGTAATCGAAGAAAGTTTCAAATAAAATCGTTCTCCCACAATTTCGAAACATGTTAATCTGTTGGGAAAGAGGTGTATTGGGTGCAACAGGTTATTTGGGTAATTAAATACTGAGGGAGAAAAACAAAGCAAATTTATTCAATAAGTGTGTATATTACACACTTCTTAACTAATCCTAATTCAATATTTTCATTTTTGAATTAAGTTTGTAAAGACTATAATTCAGTTTCCTCTTCGTTTGGGACATATTTGGATGCGGAATGTTGGTTTCGCTACAAGTGTTGTCTCTCTGAGCCAGAACGACTTTTACAGAAATTAAAAACTCGATTTTTTATTTGTGACTTTTTTATTTTTTTTCTATTTTTTTAAAAAAAAATTTCATAAGACAGTAATGGTATTTTTTTACAGTGAAATTATGATGAACCTATATGTACCATTTTTTTAAGCGAAATTATGATGAACTTATATGTTCTATTATTTTAAAATGAAATTACGGTGAATCTATATGTTGCATTTTTTAAAACGAAATTATGATGAACCTATATGTTCCATTATTTTAAAACAAAATTATGATGAACCCATATGTTTCATCATTTTAAAATTAAATTATGATAAACCTATATATTCCATTATTATTACTTTCCTTATATACATAATGTATAAGGAAAGTATTGTGACGGGGTCGAAAATTCGAAATCGAGTTTTCGACGGGAGAGCACGTTTCAAGCATCCCTGATCACGAATCAAACATTTTTGAAGTGATGTCTGTGTGTGTGTGTGAAAGTATGTGTGTGTGTGTGTGTCAGTGAGTCTGTGGAGACGATAACTGACGAACGAATGGACCGATTCAAACCAAATTTGGTACAAAAATCACAATCCGTAAACACTGGAAGCCTATTGCTTATATATGCAATCGAATGTTAAGAACCCCCTAAATTTTCGAATGAAATTTTGAAAAAATCGTCAAAAAATCAAAACCACTAATAAAGTTACGCAAATAGACATTTCTTATGTAATTTTTCATTAGAAAACGATTGACATAAATTTTAGAACGCTAACATGAACCGTTCTCGAGATATTGTTCATTTTTAAAAAACAATTATCAAAAAGTCATATAAAAAAAAATTCCTATTGAGAAACATGTTCACTTTTCATATGTAATACCATGCGATAAATTGGGTTACATCATTCTCGTGGAACTAGCTCATTCCATTCATGAAAAAATATACTTTTAGTAATACTTTTGTGTTTGAACGCCAATAGTCATTTATCTGCTGTAAGAATAACTTATTTCTTAGTGCATAACGTTTGGCGACGAATTTGGCGGAATGTCGCCAACTTGGCGACTTTTTGAAATGTTGCCAAATTAACGAAAATCTCGCCAAATGGTTAAAAATGACGACTAATTGTCGAAAATTTAATATCTTGGAAAGAATATTAGTATCTACTATAAGAAAAACCTACTTTTTTTTACTGTAAAAGTAGTAAATTAATTACATTATATAAGGAAAGTCATGTGTTGCCCACATCAGATTTTTTTAAAACTAAATTATGATGAACCTATATATTCCATTATTTTAAAACAAAATTATGGTGAACCTATATGTTCTATTATTTTAAAACGAAATTATGATGAACCTATATGTTTCATTTTTTAAAACGAAATTATGAAGCTATATGTTCTATTATTTTTAAACGAAATTATTGTGAACCCATATGTTCCATTATTTTACGTTGAACCTATATGGTGTATTTTTTTTTTTAACGAAATTATGATGCACCTATATGTACCATTGTTTTAAAACGAAGTTATGGTGAACCTATATGTTCCATTATTTTAAAACGAAATTATGATGAACCTATATGTTGCATTTTTTTAAAACAAAATTATATTGAACCAATGAAAATTGGGAAAATATATGATGCTTGCAACAAGTGACTATCCGTACAGGTCATCAAATTTCTACACTTTTGGGAAAACTAACAACATTTGAAAAGTGGATCTTTCTGATAAACTCGATATCTATGAAAATCAATGAACTCAATGCTGTTAATATTTAAAAAAACATCCAAATTTTGTGGAAATCGTATTATTTTTCCATTAGAAATCACTCTCGCTGTGGGGAAAGAAAATTTCCAATACTTTGAGAACGGCTGGTGATAATTTTTGAATAACAATTTATTTATGCTTAAGAGTGTTTGAAAATAACTCAATTATTTATTAATACTGAGAATATTAATTTATAAGATCCCCTCTCCCCGTTTAAGACCAATAACGTGCAATATTTGAATTATCACAGAACGGTGCATACTAGCGTCTTATAAAATATGACGTAATGTTTTAAATAAATCATTGCTTATGAAATAAATTTTTACGTATATGTTCAAATAAATATTTTAACATTTGCATACATTATTTTTTTATTTTGTATTTAATTTTCGAAGAAAAAAATTTAAAATATTCAGAGCATTCCCCCTTTTTTGATGCCTTTAACCATCAATAAGTCTTTTTCTGTACACTTATTAAAATAATCCTACAAAATGTAATTTGAATTAATTCGAGAAATATCGTGTTCCCAGATGAAATTGTTTTTTTTGTAAATGTAGTGATTATTCATAGACAAATGTTAAATTAGTAATCTATATTTCGCGAAATACATAGTTTGGGTTTGTTATACAGAGAAATAGCTTTAAAAATGTATTTATAAACATCGATCTGATTAAATATGTCTGATTCTTCGACTTAACTCATTGCTAATTTAAAATAACCTGATATATATAACACATGACTTTCGCTACAGATTACAACATCAATTCGGTGGGGAAAATACCACAAAGAAGAGTTTTCTTATTGCTAGATTTTGCTAAACATTAATATGCTTATTGCTCTTATTAAAACATACCAAATTTTATGTAATTTGCATAATTATTTCATGAGATATCGCGCTCCTCGTAAATAAGGTCAAATTTTTAATATCTTGAGAACGGGATCGTGTAAATTTATAAATAACGGTATATCATTTCGGATAAAAGTATTTACAAATCCTTACCTCTTTTGATGATAGTGATTTTATTTGTATTTTTATGATTATTTTTAATCAAAAGCATGAAATACCTTGAGAACAGCGCATGCTAGTGTCTTATAAATGAATATATTAACTTTAAATAAATATAAAAAAAAAAAAAACTATATATAATATTTAGTAACAAAAATATCTAGTTTTGTAACATTTTCGTCCGTAATTAGGTTTTAATAACATTTAAAAAAAAAAAAAAATCGAAGAATTGAAAGTTTTCTCGATGCAGATTACTTATTATTGGAGAATATTATTAATATATGTTGTTGAATCAACTCTTATGTAATACAAAGTTTATTAATCATTGGCATCTGTAAATTTGCATCTACAATAGTTATTATTATATATTTTTTTCCATACAAATTACTATATAAATTATTAGCAAATACAGTTAATTTTAAACATATTTGTAAGTTTATAATTGATTGTGAAAATCCATATAGCAACTATGCATCAATATTATTATATAATATGTATTTACAATTGATTTTAATATAAGTGTTAACTAGCAACAAAGCTGTTAACGAATTGAAAAAAACAATTAATACATATGGGCCTTATGTATTATACAATAACAAAATTTCAGTTGATTCTGACTATTTATAATGCATAACAGTGAATCTAGCATTCATCCAGAAGTACCCTATAAACTATTATTAGTATAAGCTTTAACACTTTTAAATATGTTTAAATTAAATATATAAATAAATGAATTATCCATAAATAACCACAAACTCTGCGAAACTACAAAAATCTTATTTCTGCACTATACAAAACGAAGTAATTTATAAAAAAAAATCTCAAAAAGCAATTTTTTATACAAAATTTGGATAACATGTCATTGTCATTCTTTTATGGCCCAGACCGTCCGACCTACCCGAAGCTGCAAGGTGTCTGTTTGGACGGCCAGGACAGTGCCACTCAATATCGACAAGAACCTAGAGGGAGCGGTATCCACAAGGACCGTACCCTCCTTCTCCTACCACCAACGTCTCGGATGGACTTACGGACCCACATATTTATCGTGCCCATACTGCACGCGAACACGGGGACAGTTTGAACAGAACCGAGAATCAAACTTTGATCGTCCGAGTGAAATTTCCGCGCACTAACCACTGGGCTCTCCCACCCTTGGATAACATGTTGGATGAAATTTCTTATCATTACTAAATATTGAAGTTTTTATCAGGTGTAGGGGGGATGCTCCTCTAACCCCCATCTGCCACGATTCCAACTTCGAAATGTACACAAGTGCTGGAGTTATACACGATGAACTTTGAAAACATCTTAAAACAATCTAAGGGGTTAATAACATAGATGTATTTATATTTAATATGTACATTTATTTCATAATGTAAACATTCAAATTTTTTAGCATTTTTTATTAATGATACATTATATTTTCTTTGTAATTCTTTGCTCCTTTTGCAATTAAGAGTGAAGTTAGTACTCATAATAAATTTTTGGGGCGTCTGCCCCTCTCTCTCCTTTTCTCTCCAATTTCGAATTATTATTATCATTTTAGTGAGTAACGCCATCTAGAGGGCAGAAATGTTTCTAATTCTTGTAGAAGCACTGGCGTTCGCTGGAATTTCGTGTGTGAGAGTTTTAATAAATAAGCTTGAGGTTAAATAAAAAAAAAAAAAGGCAAAAAGCAAGATTTCCATTACATTGCTTTTTGCTACCCTACATACATAGTATAATGTATAGGAAAAGTATTGCGACGGGGGTCGAAAATTCGAATTCAAGTTTTTGAGAGAAAAACACGTTTCAAGCATCCTTGAACTCTAATCGATCTTTTTTGTGGTGATGTCTGTGTGTGTGTGTGTGTGAGTCGGTGGAGACGATATCTCATGAATAAATGGAACGTTTCGAATTTTCGGGAGACACCTGAATTTTCGAATGCAATTTTGAAAATTCATCAAAGATTTAAAACCTACAATAATATTACATGAACAATCATTTCTTGTTGTTGTTGTTGAAACCCAGACCGTCCGACCTACCAGAAAGGTGTAAGGTAACTGTTTGGACGGTCGGGAAGTGCCACCCAATTTAGACCGGAACCCAGTGGGGGAGGCATCCACAGGGACCGTACCCTCCTTCCCCTACCACCAACCTCTCGGAAGGACTTTCGGACCCACATGTTTAACGTGATCGTACTCCGCATGAACACGGCGGCAGTTTTGGCAGTGGCTGGAATCGAACCCGGGCCTACCGAGTGCAACTCCAGCGCGCTAACCAATGGGCTACCGCGCCCCAATCATTTCTTGTGTAATTTTTCTGTAGAAAACGATTGACATAAATTTTAGAGCGATAACACCTAATCAGCATCAGAGTAATCCTCAAGTGACTTATCTACCAAATTTTGTAGCATTTGGTCAATTAGATTTTTTCAGCTAGAGTGGATACATACGATTTTTAGCGGGCCATTTCGTGAAAAAAAAAAGGCAGGTTGTTTTTTCTCGAAATGTACCAAAATCTAATCAGCACCAGGTCTGACCCACAAGTGACTTACCTATATAATTTTGTGAAATTTTGTCAAATAGTCTTTGAGTTAGAGTGGATACATATATTGCGCGCACACACGCACACACACACACACATGTACGCACGCACGCACACACACATGTCCGCGCGCACACACACATGTGCGTATGCACGCGCGCACTGACACACACACACACACAGACATCACGATGAAAACAGTTTTTTCGTGTTCTAGGGATCCCAGAACGTATCGATTAGTTGAAACCTTGAGTTGCAATTTTTCGACACGATTCCAATACATTACCATGTATTGCAGGGGAAATTAAAGAATCTGATGTGGGCAGCATATGACTTTCCCAACGGGCTCAAATTAATTTTCTCTTTATTTCTTTAAAATTTATTTGCATAAAATAACGCCCATAATTATTTGAAAATACACTGAATTTGTACTTTTTATTCAATTTTCGATTTCATTTGGTAACTGGCCGTATTCTCAAAACCAGCGTAGAAAATACTAAAATATATAGAGAAAGGTTAGTTCTAAATTTATGGCGTTGGTCTTATTCTTTTCATAGTAAAAAATCACATATAAAACAAGCATTTAATGGATGCATTTGAGCATACGTAGTCTTTTATTTTAAATTTGACGATTTTTGGGGTCCATTTAGCAAAAAAAAAAAAAAGAAAGATAGGTTCTTTTTCCCGAATCGAACCAAAAGCTAATCTCGCACAAGAGAATCTCACAAGTGATTTATCCCCCAAATTTTGTGAAATTTGGTCGATTAGTATTTTAGCTAGTGTGGATACATGAGATTTTCACTGGCAATTTTGCAAGAAAAAGGCAGGCTATTTTATCCCGAATCGTGCTAAATTCTAATCAACACCAGGGTAACCCATGAGAGACTTACCTACAAAAATTTATGAAATTTGGTTCATTAGTTCTTGAGTTAGAGTGGATAAATACATTACACACACATACTCTCCCTCTCTCTCTCTTTTTCTTCGTATTCTAGATGTCCTAAAATGTGTGGATCCGTCGGAAAATGGAGTTGCGATTTTCAGCATGATACCAATACTTCCCCAGTACATTACCATGTATTGTAGGGAAAGTAAAATGAGTTTGTCTGAAAATAAAATAAAAGAAAAATGACTCTTTCAAAAATGAAATAAAGAATGGTCAAAATTAAGAAAGCATTTTCTTTCATTTCAAAACTTCGCCTGGAAAGCATAGCAAGGAAAGAAAAATTCTGATGTGAGCAGCACATGACTTTTACTATAGACTCAAATTCATTTCAACTTTTTTTTTATAATTTATTAAACTGAGTTAAATTGCACAAAATATCACGGACAATTATTTCAAATTACGCTAAATTTGCAGTTTTATTTTAATTTTCGTTTCCATTTGGGGACTGGACATATTTTCAAGGCGACGTGGTAAAAAGACGAAAAACTAAAATATCTCGAGAACGGTTAATTCTAAAGTTATGGGGTTAGTCTTGTTCTTTTCATTCCAAAAATGACATATAAAATAAGCATTTAATGAATACATTTGAGCATACGTAGGCTTTTATTTTATATTTTGACAATTTTTGCTGGCCATTTTGTAAAAAAAAAATGGCAGATTCTTTCTTTCTGAATCGTACAAAAATTTAATCAGCACCCGGGTAACCCACAAGTGACGTATTTACCAAATTTGGTGAAATTTGGTCAATTAGTTTTTTAGCTAGATTATATACATACTTTTATCGGAGGGTCATTTCGCAAAAAAGACAGGTCCCTTCCAAATCGTACAAAAATTTAATCAGCACCCACCAGGGTAACCCACAAGAGTGGATACATACAGCTAGAGTGGATACATACATTCCACAGACAGACGCACACGCACAAACACACACTCTCACACACACACACTCACACACACACACACATGCACTCACACACATCACACACACAAACACACACACACTCTCCCAAACACACTCACACAAACGATTTTTAGTTTGCAAACAATTATAAAATCTACCGATTGTTTTTTTTTTATTTTTGAATAACTAGCGGCCTTTTATAGATCAGAACTTTCATGGCACGCTGATCAAGATTTTTGATAGATCAACGCTGAATTATGTAAGAATAACGCTGGGCATACTACGTAGTTACATTACACAGCTGTGTACGTTGTAGTAGTGTAGATAATAATAATTGTATTTGTATCCATATATTGCAAATATAGATATCTACGATTATAAAAGAACCACCACGGATTGATTGTACCCTATTTCATAAGGGGACAGACACACTACTCTTAAAAGGCAAGGATGTTGACAAAATCAACAGAAGTTTAAACATTTAGATAAAATAATCTATTAAAGTCATCGAAATGAGATTTTTAGCGATGAAAAAGTTTTCTTCTTTAAAATTAAAAAAAATTGAAAATTGTGAAAACTACTAAAATATATAAAAGACTTCCACAAGTCAATTCTAAGTTTCAGAAATTTTGTCTCTTTTTAGCTCCTAGATTTTACAATCTTCTGCTTCAATCTTTTTAAAGCATTGTTAGCCGTCGTTCCTTTTCCAGGGCTACCAATGACTGGTTATTTACTTATAATTCAGTTGAAATTGAGAATTTTTTCCGTATTGATAGCTAATTTTTTACCCGTTCTTAGTATCACCTTTATCTTTTTTATTGTCTATGTTTATCTTTTAAGGTGTTATGATGTAATGATTTATTGTAATTGTTTTATCTGTAACTGTTTTTTTGTCACTTGATGCTACTGTAATTGCCGTGTTTACCCATCTCCTTCTATAAGGTTATGTTTAAAGGGTGGGTATTAATGGATATTGTAATCTCCTTTCTTTTGAATATTAAAGAATATTAAAAAGTCAAGAAATATATAAAAAATAATTCTAATTTACATGCATCTTTTTTTGTCGATAAAATGATAATGTGTTGTTGCGCGCATGATAACTTAAATTTTTATGGATAAAATGAAGCTAGTTTGGGGTTTTATTAACTATAATATTCAAAATATGCATTTATACTATGATTATTTAATTGTTTTAAATTTTAATGGGACAAATTACCACAATTTTTAGAATTTTTTTTTTTTCAGAATTTTTAGAAACTTTTTTGCTTTTAAAATTTTTATATTATATGTTACACACTTAAATCTAGTATAATTATTGGAATTGCAATTGATAGGATTGTAGTTTCCACAATTAAAATTATTTAAGAAATATAAATAATAATATATTGTTGCAAATGTATCCTCTGGAATCGTAGGTGTAAGCTCAGGATACATGAACGAGTTCACATTTCTGGATAACCAACACGTTTATTCACACGCACAGCCTAAACAGAAACAACATACAATAAAACAGCACTTAAACGGTCCATTAATTTCACAGAACAACGGATACTATTCACGAAACATTGACGTGTGGTGGGGCTGCATTGCGTCACTCTCTGCTACAAAAGACATCCCCGATTATTCCCTCAGACTCGAAGAATTCTTTTGGGCCTAACGGCATAGTACGGGATCAGCAATCTAAAGGTTCCGAGTTCGAACATATCCCCCACTATCGGGGGGATCGGCGGCTCCGCACAGTTTGTGTGGCGGCTAGTTTTCGCCATTTCTACCATCTGCACCAAAATCCAACTCGAAGCAGCTCTAAGTATCTCATAACTGTAGAAACCGCATACAGTTTCCTATTTTGAAAGCCTGACTCATAAAGACTCCCGATGAGGACTTTCGCTTAACTTTATCGTCGGTGACAGTATGTTGGCACTTGAAAACAATAATTTTCGACAACTGCATCTGTGAAAACTAATATGATAGTGCACCTTCCAAACACGTGGTGTATATGGATGACACCTCCATGAGCCCCGTGACCGGTGGTGACCAATGAGATGGTTGGTTACTCCTTCTGGGGTGTTGAAAGCCACCCCACTCACCCTAGAGTACGAGCAGCTGTTTGAGTGGCCGGTCCTTCTGGGACGTGTACAAATTTTAGTCCAAATTTTAGTTTGAGAGATAAACTCTCAAGTATTCGGACTGGACACTTGCTCTTGAACTTTCGAACTGCTCAGACAAAATCCCCGTTCGACTGCTTCGAACTTTTACTATCCTAGGACGCTACTGCTGGAGACATCACGCCGGGTTTGTCAGCCTGCCGCAAAACCGCTCTGCTAATGTTTCTAAAATTATAATTGGGTATATATATCGTTTCCTGTAAATAATAAATACTTGTTTATGCAAAAGGTAACTACAATACAACAAATTTCGGGTGATTGAGCTGTCTCGCAAATCAGAGAACAAGGGCATTAATACCGCAAGTCAGGTTCAGCCTTCAACCATCTCACCCCACAGACGTATTTCATTTCACAAAACAGCAGCTACTACCTCAAAGCATTGACGAATATCACGGTTCAATGTCGCTCGTATCACGGCAACTTCTCTCCAAGTTATGACTCCTTTTATGGGAAATCTCTCATATCGCTTAGAATATTTGTTATTTTGAGATGCTTCTCGAACCTTCAAAAAGTCGTCAAATTAAAGATAAATTGCCAATACTGGTAATCGTCCATCGAACTTCAGCATATGAAAACCCTACGCCATAGGAAAGGTTACCTGTACTAAGGTTCCTAAATATATAGGCTGACGCAACAGCGGCCATCTTGACTCCCAATTGAAGCGATGGCAGTACAATTCGAAAATAAAGTTATTTTCTAGTCTTCGTCTTGTGATATCAAGGAAATTAAGACATGCTAGATTACCCTCTTGAATAATTGGTACACATTTTTGAAAGCAGAAACACAGCACCTATTTTACAGCTAATTTGGGTATCAAATATCAGTCATGTAACATGCGCGCGCTATTGAAATAGTATAGGTATACGATAACTGATTGGACCAGTTGGAATCAAAATGGCGCTTGCGTTAGTCTGTATATTTTGGAGCCTTAGCCTGTACGTGTGCTTTCCCCGTCTGGTTTTCAAAGGTGACTCCAGGGAGGAATGACATTTTACACGTTCTTAACATTATTATAAGTAGTAATTTACTATTTTGCTTAGAATTCTGAAACAAATGTAGCTTAGTTAAACTCAATTATATGCTTTTTAATTTATTACAAGCCAGGTACGGGATTCTGTTATGATGCAGTTCAAGAAATATATAATGATGCAGTTAAACCTAATTTCTGTATTGTAATGGATTAAAAATGAAATTTTTTAGAATTTATGTGTGTCAAATTCTTAGTACAAGATTATTGTTTTGCATGCGATTAGTAGTAATGTAATATTAATAATACTTTTAATTACAAATTAAATTAATAAATAAACATTATCTAGGCTAATAGAATAAATTATTCTCAGAAAAAAAAATCGGAATTTATTTTAAGCAAATTCTCAAAATTGACTTAAAAGAAATGCTTAGTAAAAGATTACAGTTTTGAAAGTGGTTAATAGTAACATAATCGCAAAGTAAATCGATAAATAAACATTTTTTAAGTTGAATAAACTGGAAAAATGCGTTTAAAACAAATGCTTAGTATCAAAGTTCAGTTTTGCAAGTGGTTGATAGCATTGTAATATTATTAATACTTCTACTCATAAAGTAAATTAATAAATAATTATTTTAAGTTTGATGGAATAAACTAGAAATTTTTGGTATTAATTCGTAGCAAATTATCGGTACGCTTCTGGAGCACTAGACTTAATTGTTCTATCCAGCTTTTATTTTCAATTTCCTTTTATCCTGAATTTCTTTTTAAATGAAATTTATATATTTACATTTATCAAATGAATAAATACTTTTAAACATCTTTAAACAAAAATAACAGTACACTATTGTTTAAAAATTATCATGATCCGTTCACGAGATATTAAAATTTTTAATTTTTATCGGGAAATGCGATATCTCCTGAAAGAATAATAGATTTCCATAAATTTAGTATGTTTATTTCAATCTGTAAAATTACAAAGCATATGCATCGAGTTATGAAAAAATTTTAGTGTTATTGTTTTCCTACAATATCAAAATTTGCTAATCTGTAGGGAATGTCATGTGCTGATCACATCTGATTTTTCATAACTATCTTCCTACAAAATATTTAACGGGTCTTTACTGTTTCATTATAATCGGATAAGTCTTCAACAAATACTTAATGAGAGGTAATGCAGATGATTAAAATCAATTACGTAATTAAGATTGATCCTGATCTGCATTTGATTTCAGCAACTGTTTTGATGCAGATTACGTAGTGTTGAAATCAAATCAAATTTCCTAAATGACGGAATGCACCAGTGATATTGAGAATTAGTTTGAATCAATTGGTTCGTAAGATTACGATCTTATAAATGAATAGCATATATTTCGGTGAAAATGAAGCTTGATTCCAGTATTTGATTAACTGTCGGTTAAGAATACCCTACGATTGTTATTGTTGTTATTGAAACCCAGACTGTCCGACCTACCAGAAAAGTGTAAGGCAATTGTCCCTACGATTGTGGAAAAGAATAATAGTTTCAGTGGTGATACATCTATAGAAATGCTTCAAGTCTTCATGTAATAACTGTAAAAATTGTTCTGCTCAGTAGCGTCGCCAAGGGGAGGATTTGGAGGGGGAGGGGGGGGGGGGGGTCGGAACTCATTGGTACCCACTGAAGTTCAAAGAAATGATACTTGAAGAAATGGGAAACAAAATATTTTACCAAAACCAATCCACATTTTTTCTTTCTCATACGTAGTATGGAGAAAGTATTGTTTCCACGAAAATTTTCGATTTTGGAATTTTGATGCCAATATATGTTTTAAGATCCCCTGTACACGTTTTGACTATTTTTGGAGTGATGTTCGTCTGTCTGTCTGATATCTGGGGTCGATTTCTTGTGTACACGATAGCAGCCACAAATATGAATATGAATGGATTTTCACGAAATTTTATATCCGGCTTTGTTATCAAAAAATCTAGAACAAGATCGAATATGTTTATATTTGAGCGAAAAATTCGGAATTTATTGGAAATTTGATATATTTTCTAACATGGTATAGGACAATATTTTACATAGTCATGCATAAAAGGGTTTATTTATGGTTCAATGGTCACGAGACTTGATAGATTAAATAATTATTGTGAAAAATAACTGCGATACAATATTTTTGTTAATGGCCTCATTAGCCCTTCTTGGGGGAGGGGACAAGTTACCCCCCCCCCGGGGGGTTACATTGTCAAGTATGGTATCAATCGAAAGATTTTTTCAAGCCCTTTGAAGTAAAAGGTAACATACTATAGTTATAATCATTTAGACACACGATACCAATTTTTCAAAATTTTGCTTGTAAAATTAAAAAAAAATGAATTTTTGCAGAAGAAAGTCGACTTTATCCACACTCTAGTTGCGAAGTACGATCACGTTAAACATGTGGGTCCGTAAGTCCTTCAGAGAGGTTGGTGGTAGGGGAAGGAGGGTACGATCCCTGTGTATGCCTCCCCTACTGGGTTCCGGTCTAAATTGGGTGGCACTTCCCGGCCATCCAAACGGTTACCTTACACCTTTCTGGTAGGTCGGACGGTCTGGGTCCTCAACAATAAGACTCTAGTTAATTTTTAAGCTATATTATAAGCACGCAGTTTATTATTCTAAAATATAGAAAATTTAATGTGCCCAACACATGACTCTGGCTACAGATTAACAAATTTCGATGTTGTGGAAAAACAATAATACCAATTAGAGCTTTCCTATTATTAGATCTTGACAAAAACCAATGAGCTTATTACTGTTAAAATAAACATACTAAATCTGACGTAACTCGCTTAATTATTTTGATAGATATAGCTTTCTCCGTGGAAAAGAAAATATTCAAATGTCTCATGATAACTGCTAAACAATTTTGTCCATTTATATTTTGTCAAAAGTACCTAAAAATCCTTAATTCAATTGATAATAGTGAAAATATTTAAAAATTTCATGATTTTCTTTATTTTAGATTAAAACACACACAATATCTGAAGAACGGCGCAGATTATCATTCTTTAAATTATGTCATTCGCTTTTAAATTAAGTATTATATATATAAAATGGCTGTTTACGTAACAAATTTTAACGTAATTTTGTTTTTATTACCAGTTTTCAATTTTCAAAAATTTGAATAGGTTCTCTTAATTAAAACTTTTTGATAATAAATAAAGTTTTGAAATTTATTGATTAGAAAAATAGTACAAAATATTTTTCGATTTTCTCAATTAATTTGAGAGATACAGCGCTCCATGTGGGAAAAAAGAACATTTCTAATATCTCGAAAATGACTCGTAATAATTTCTACACAATGCTATCCCATTACTTCGAGATAAAAGTATATATACAAAGTATTTATTTGTTTGATAAGTTTAATTTATTTGTTATAAATTTTTCCGTTTTATATCAAAACAGAAAATATCTCGATAACACCACATATTTGCGCCTTATAAATGATGGAAATAGTTCTTAAATGAGGAAAAACCCTTATTAAATATTTATTTTTGTATCATTTTTTTCCGTAATTATGATTTTATAATGTTTCTTTCGATTTTCGAAAAAAGCTTTCGAAAAATTTTGAGATACGTTCTCTTGATAAGTTCAACCCCAAAATCAATAAGATTCTAATATACAACGATTGCAAAAATCACAAACTTTATTGGATTTCATGAATGTGTTCGAAAGATGAAGTGGCCGCAGTCAGACACTCAGACATCATTGAAAAAATGTTTGATTCGCATTCAGAGATGCTCTAAACGTGTAGATCAGTCAAAAGTCGAAGGTTAGATTTACGACCTTATCACAACACTTTACTATGTACGGTAGTAAAAGTAACAATACAACTACATCTCCAAGCAGACGATTTCTTACATTCTCTTTCAACGACCCATTTCTTTTCACTTTCTAAATACCGAGATAGTTTGGACTGTAAAAAAAAAAAAAAAAAAAAACCTAACCATTACAAAAAAAAGAGGAGACCCAGAACGCAATTTAAAGCTCCCAATCCGGCAATCTAAAAGAAACTGGGTGATTGTCCGCAATTAAAAAAGATTCCGTACCGATTGTTCTTACTTTTTTATGTGCTTTAACTTATTTGGATCTTTCTCTTGGATTTTTCTTTTGATCTTGGGCAATTTTCGTTCCCATTTGTCTTCGGACAATTAAAATTTCACTCTATGTGATGAATAGGCAGATATAGAGAATTTTATTTATATTTTTAGACGTAAATTTGTTTTTATGACTTCATTTTCTAAAAAAAAGTATCGAATATTTGAAGTTGTTCCTTTGGTTTAAACTATAATAGTAATAATAAACAAACTTTCATAATATTATTAATATTTATTGATTAGAAATATATAAATTAATGAATATTTATAATATTTATTAATTATTATTTATTTTTTAGAAAAATATTATTTATTAATTAGAAAAATGTATTCGATTTGCTCGGTTAGTTCGAGTGATATAGCGCGTCGTGTAGGGGAAGAAAATAACATTACTAATATATCTCGAGAACGACTCATGATAATTTCAAAACCATTACCGCCATTTATTTCGAAATAAAAGTATATACAAAGCATTCATTCATTTGATAATAGTAAGTTTATTTTATTTGTTATGAGAGTTTTTCTATGTCCCTCGAGATATTATTATTTTCCCATTCATAAACAGGAAATATCTCGAGTACAGAAAATGTTTGCGTCTTATAAATGATGACAGCCCTTTATTTGTTGATAAAAGTATTTACAAAGAATTTATTTATTTAATAACAGTGGCTTTTTTATTTGTTATTAATTTTTCTATTTTAGAAAAATAAACAAAAAAAACCCATGAAATATCTCATGTGTGGCGCATAAAACTGTCCTAAATTTGATGTCATGAGCTCTTAAACAAAAATAAATCTCATATTAAATATCTATTTACATATTGATATATTTGCTAATATTTTTATCAATTATCAATAATTATGCTTTTATAATATCTGCTTGAGTTTCGAGAATAAGATGTTGAGGAAAACATAAGGAGGGGGGGGGGGTACTTTTCCCTTGATCTGTTCATAACTAAAATTTAACTCTGATATTCATCGATTGCAGTAATTACATAAAATTTTATTCGATTGTGTCAATTTGTTTCGAAACATGAGGTACCCACGGATAAACAAACAGACTTGATTGAACAAAACACGTTTTGTTCATTTACAGGAATGCTCAAAACGTGCAGATCCATTTATATTACTATGTATGGTAGGGATAACCAATCTAAAAGAAACTATGATTGTACGCAATTAAAAAAGATTCAGTTATTCTCGCTTTTTAACACTTTACAACATAGTTGAAAAGTGTTTATGACTTTGTTCAATCTGTCTGTCTGTCTGTCTGTTAGCACGATAACTGCCGCAAAAATGACTTTATCAAAATGAAATTTTAGTATGCTTTTTAGACGGTCTGTGGGACCTATGGGAATATAAATAAATCATATCACCCAATTAGTTTTTTATTGAACCCAGGTTGAAAAAATGAAATACATTGAACCCTATGGGACCTAATTTTTCAAACATTTTTTAATTACATTTAAAATTCACAAATAGCTTCAAAATTTTTAGGAAATATTCACATTATCTCATAAAATATATAAAAAAAATTTCAGTAAAATATGTTAGGTAGTGTTTTAATTAAAAATTATTTAATATAGGGAGAAAAACGAATTCAATTAAATTCTGACTTTTGCGATATCCTCCAGAAAGAAAAAATAGATATATTATATAATAAATATCTTTCCAAGAGTTTAATTAATATGTATATGAGAGAGGCTTCACATTTTAAAATAAATTTGGTAGATAACAATTTTTCAAATTTTTTTTTTAATTTTACATAACTGTTCATGATATGCTTATTTGACGGCGTTTTTAATGCACTTTCCTACGTCCTAGAGAGTTAAAATTTAGTATACAGCTTAAATTTGTAGAACATTTTATTCTACAGCAATTTGGTGGATCTTTAAATATAGATCCTACATTTTTTTCGAAATGGCCCGCAATTAATCCCCGTTCACTTTTATAAATCATTGTTGTAATATTGTTAAAAATTCTGATGTGGACAGCACATGTCTTTCACTGCAGACTCATATTCACGTTCTCTTTATTTCTTCAATAATAATTTGAGTTTATCTGCACAAAATAACATCCATAAGTATTTTAAATGACATTGAATTTGCACCTTAAACTTAAATTTGGTTCTCATTTGATAGATGGACTTATTGTCAAAAGTAGCGTAGCGAAAACGCAAAAAGAAAAACTAAAATATCTCAAGAACGGCTAGTCCTAGAGTAATGGGGTTAGTCTTATTCTTTTTGTTGTCAAAAATCACGTATAAAATAGGAATTTAATTGATATAATTGAGCACACATTTATTTTTATATTTAAGGATTTTTGCGGGCCATTTCGCAAAAACAGCCCGTTCCTTTTTCCCGAATCGTACTACAATAACCTACAAGTGATTTATATAAAAATTTTTGTTAAATTTGGTATATAAATCACTTGTAGGTTATTGAAATATTATACACCAAATTGTGTTAAATTTGGTCCATTAGTTTTTAGCTAGATTGGATAAAGGCAATTTCTGCCGGCCATTTCGCAAAGAAGGCAGATTCTTTTATTACGAATCGTACTATAATCAAATGAACATAAGGGTTTCCCACAGAAAACTTACCTACCAAATTTTATTAAATTCGGTCCATTAGTTTTTCAGTTAGAGAGGATACAATATCCTCACAGACACACAGAAACACATACAGATACACCCTTACACACACGGACGTCTTCCTAAAAATAGTTTTTTCGTGTTCTGGAAGTCCCAAAACGTGTAGATCCTTCGAAAATTCGAGTTCCGATCTTCGGCACGATTCCAATACTTTGAATACATACACGCACACACATATATTATCAGTGTATCTGTGTATCTAAATTCCGTGCCTATGCAATTACAATAGTTGTGATTTTAAATGATCCCTAAACTTTTATTATTTCTTCAACGAAGCCTAATTTAACTTATTCAGAATGCAAATATCTCAAGCGATTGTAAGGTGAGTTACATAAAAATTGTTGAATTTTTTTCACACAAAATTATTTAGCTCTGGAGTCTGGAATACAAGTTATATGAATGAAATATTCATTGATTTTGCATAGAGAATCAGATGATTTATATTTCGATACAGTTTTAAATATTTATGTATAATAAATTTCTGTAGTACTGTGATAATGTAAAGGATATCACCACTGAATGTATCACATTTTAGAGATTTTTAAATGAAATTGCATTTCAGTTAGAAAGTGTTTCATAATCTATGCTTATGCATGATTGATCTTTCTTGTTTTATGTGCTATTTAGGATCTTTTATTTTTTATTTTTTGTATTTCATCTTGGGCAATTTTCATTCATATTTACACACACACACACACACACACACACACATACACACACACACACACACATATATATATATATATATATATCCTTTTCAGATCTTTTTATATTCTATGCTTAAGTTATATTTTTTAAATATTTCGTATGAATGCTTTAAAGATTTCTTTATTCAAGTTGACGACAGCTCCATCACTCCGATGTATAAATTTGGTGTTAATAAAAATTATTTTTATGCTAATAACATTCATAACATATTTTGAATTATCAACCCCTTCCTTCGTATACTCTAGAGGGTGTAAAGGAAAGTTATGGATTAGGCAAATATATTTTTGATATTAAAAGAGGTATTAGAGTTATCGTATGAATTTTATGCAGGTATAACCCCACTGTCGCTGCACGATGATACAACTTTCAGAGAGCCGACCACTTCTTTCGTGAGGTACGGGATTATCTTGCTTCCTGTTAGAGCTAGAGAGAAAAAGCCAATTACAAAGCTGTGAAACGTTGCAAAATTAGTAGAAAGCATCTTTGTCCAGCCGTAAAATATATAAAGGAACCCTGAAACGAAATGTATTCAATTTAATTGCATCCCCCTCAAAATCGAATATTTAGCGAATACGGCAGAACAAAACTGACTTTATTATACACTAAATACAAAATGTCCACCTTTAGCAATGATGCGTACTTTAACATGTGTAATATGATGTTTCCTCGTGTTTTCCAATGTCTCTGTGTTTACACTTTTACACGCAGATTAATAAAATTGTTTCTTTTAAAATCGTTACTTAAAGAGTCATTTTCCATATTTTACGGGGGGACGAAAATACTTTCTACTCATATTGCTCTATGACTTTGCAATTGACTTGTTTTTTTTTTTATCTTTAAATGGAAACGGTATACCCCCCCCCCCCCTTGTACCCCACCAAAGACAGGGATCAGTACTCCGAAAGTTGATTCATCGGGATTGGGGTTTCTTTCCTACACACCTGCATAAAAATTGATTGGAGTGTAATTCAGCTCGACTTTCTCATACCATAATCCATTTTTAAGTAACTTGTGGGTTATTTATTTATTTATTTATTTATTTATTTATTTTAAAGGAAATATTTTGAAAAGCCGGTATCGTTGATCCAAATAATCATGATTATAACTTGTTGCCCCTTACTTTTCAGGGCTTGACAAAATATTTCGATTGATACTACACTTGACCACACCGCCAGGGGAGGGGGGTAACTTGTCTCCCCCCCCCCCAAGGGGAGCCAATGACATCACAAACACAAGAAATTGTATCCTGTCTATTTCTGACTACAGTGATTGAAACTATTACGTCTCGTGATAATTGAGCCATAAATAATCCCTTTTATTATGTCAAGTTCTGCCCTATGCTGCCATGTTAAAAAATTCTGATGTGGGCAACGCATGACTTTCCTTATATAATGCAATGAATTTACTACTTTTACAGTTAAAAAAATGTTATTCTTATAGTAGGTACTTATATTCTTTCCAAGATATTGAATTTTCTTCAATGAGTCGTCATTTTCATTGATTTAGCTTCATTCTTATCTATTTGGCGAGATTTTCGTTAATTTGGCAACATTTAAAAAGTCGTCAAGTTGGCGACATTCCGCCAAATTTGTCGCCAAAATCTCGTCATGCGCTATGGACGGAAAAATAAGATATTCTTATACCAGGTAAATGACTATTGGCGTTCAAATACAAAAGTATTACTCACAGTATCTTTTCTCGTGAATGGAACGAGCTAGATCTACGAGAATGATGTCACCAAATTTATCGCAGGATATCACATATGAAAGTGAACATGTTTCTCAACAGTTAATATATTTTTTTAATTTATAAGATTTTTTGAAAAATTTATTTGAAAAATGTACAATGTCTGAAGAACGGATCATGCTAGCGTTCTAAAGTTTATGTCAATCGTTTTCTAAGGAAAAATTACATAAGAAATGTCTATTTGCGTAACTTTATTAAAGGTTTTGATTTTTTGATGATTTTTTCAAAATTTCACTCGAAAATTTAGGGAGGTTCTGAACATTCGATTGCGTTTAAAAACAATAGGCTTCCAGTATTCATGGATTGTGATTTTTGTACCAAATTTCATTCGAATCGCTTCATTCGTTCGTGAGATATCGTCTCCACAGACTCACTGACACACACACACACACACACACTCACACACACACACACAACACACACACATACTTTCACACACACACACACACACACACAGACATCACTTTAAAAATGTTTGATTCGTGATCAGGAATGCTTGAAACGTGCTTTCCTTCGAAAACTCGAATTCGAATTTTCGACCCTGTCACAATACTTTCCTTATACATTATGTATATAAGGAAAGTAAAAATATAAAACTTTGAATAAATTTCGAAGTTTTCGCTCGAATTTAAAAGAATTCTATCTCTAGATATAAAGTTTCGTGAAAATCCAATAATATTTGTAGCAGCTATCATGCACACAAAAAAATCGTCCACAGACATCAGTAGACATCACAGATAGACATCACAGACATCAGTAGACATCACAGATAGACATCACTTCAAGAATAGTCAAAACGTGTTCAGGAGGTTTTAAAACATATATTGGCATCAAAATCTTTAAAGCGAAAACTTTCGCGAAAATAATACTTTCTCAATACTACGTATGACAAAGTAAATATGCGAGAAACTTTACTACTTCTTGAGTTCTTTGCCTTATCCATGACTTTTCTTGACATCCTGTAAAGTAGCATTGTTATTCCGGGAATTATCCTATTATTTCACAGGAAATAATTCTATGAAAATCTTAAAATTTGAATAGTTCGAGTTCTAATCACGAGAATTACTAAGCTCTAATTCCAGATTTCCACATTATATATTCGTTAATAAGTTATCGTGTTTACATCAAACACACACACACACACACACACACATATTTTTCAAAATGTAATATGTAATGGGTGTAAAAAAGTACTTATCGATCAAAATCTCAAATTTGAAACTTCTCACAAATACTTTTATATTTTGAACAGTCATAAAAGGTAAACATCTCGAAGCATTAGAGATCGCGAAATGTTTTGCTATTATCACAAATCTATAAATTGTCCTTATCAGGCCGAACAAGTGTTTTCTCTGCAATACAATATATGTGTAAGGTTATTATGATAACAGCGAAATAAAATGTTTTATTAATAACACTGCATAGGGAAATAAATAATCATACCAACCGGTTTTGGAGGTGAGCACAGCATCCTTTTTTCAGGATTAAGACAGAGCAGCTGCACAATGACATCTACCCTCACAGCAAAGATCGTCACATGTGTGACAGTGACGTTGTAGTCACGTGACACCTGGGTCACAATGTGACATCATATTTGTAACTTCTATGCGATATTTGTAACTTCTATGTTACGTTTTAGTAACTTTGTAACTTTATTGTGGTTATATTCTTTGACATCTCCACAATTTAATTAGCACGTAACAATGTGACGACATTACAATGACAATTACAATGTGACGTCACAAACAAATTAATATGCGACGTCACAAACGACCATGAAAATGACCAAAATGACTTCACTGTGACCTGAATATGACATTGCCGAGACGTACTGCGATGTCCTGTGACGTAAATCTTACGTCACTGTGACAAAAAATGCTATTAGGGTATAAGGCATCTTTCAAATTAAATTTGCATCACATGACACATGAATGAAATCAAAAATCTCGAATTTAAAACTTCTCACAAATACTTTTATATTTTGAACAGTCATAAAAGGTAAACATCTCGAAACATTAGAGATCGCGAAATGTTTTGCTATTATCACAAATCTATAAATTGTCTTTATCAGGCCGAACAAGTGTTTTCTCTACAATACAATATATGTGTAAGGTTATTATGATAACTACAAAATAAAATGTTTTATTAATAACACTGCATAGGGAAATAAATAATCATACCAACCGGTTTTGGAGGTGAGCACAGCATCCTTTTTTCAAGATTAAGACAGAGCAGCCGCACAATGACATCTATAAGACATTTTTCAATTTAGATTTGCATCACATGACACATTCATAAAACCATTATAACTAGCCATTACCTATGTATTTTAGCGGATATTTATGGGTAATTTTCCTATATCTTTCCATAGCAAAGTTTGCCGATAGTACACCTATAGCACTTCTAATAACAATAAGATTTCCAGGTTGTCAAACATTGCGAAAACTCCGTATAGCTTAATACATCGCCGCTTCCTTGTACAAATTTAATTTTATGCGTCGGCGACCACTCAAATGCTCAACGCGTTTCTATTCTGAACCAAAATGAACAAATCACGGGTCAAGCTTCGAGCCATTTCATATCGCCCTTTCCTAGTATGGATATTACTCCCGGTCATAATAACATCCGCATTGATCTTCCTACCCTAGAACGCCAGCAACGCTCCGACCATAAAGATAGTGCGGCGATATGCGAAGGGTTTATGTTTAATCAAGCAGCGGGCCGTACAAGTCCTGTCCACCCCGTCCTAGTTCGTTTTATTTACCCCCTCCCCCCCTCACAACATTCGGCACACGTAATGAAACTTTGGCTGGCAGGATCTTCTCCGACGAAAATAAACCAATATTGGACGCCTCTAGGAGACGAGAATCGATTGGGAAATGTTCTGCTCTCCATCCTCCGTAAGCCCAGTTTTCTCATACCCAAAATGGCCAAAGGTGGAATAAAGCACACTTGGGCAGCCACTGTCCTGCAATTCTCCTTGAATACCTCATAGTTTTTCATCGTTTTTAATAAAAAATTTTAATAACAATATCTATTTGATATAGTATATTATTTATGGTTTAATCTATATCTATTCTGTTATATATATATATATATATATATATATATATATATATATATATATATATATATATATATAAATTAGTAATTCCAATGTTAGAATGTAAGTAGTAACTCATAATACACTATTCCAAAATTTTCTACGAAATACAAAGAAATAAAAGAAATTAAAACATAAAGAGGAAATTATAAAGCGTAATGCAGGTCATAAAGACAAAGACAATCAACAAATTTCAAAGATGAGGAATGAAAATAGGAAAACAAAAAAATTAAGCAAAAACGCTTGCACATGGAAGACCTTTATTCTTAAGATAAGTTCATTTCGAAAAAATTCTCGTCAAGTTCATATATCCCTTCGAAATGAACACAAAAATGCTTGTTTCTGAAACACAAGATAGATTTTATCTATAAACTTGTGTTATATGGACGACAAGCATATGGATTGGAAAAATAAAGGAAACATAAATACCTTAAAATACACTTCATTAGTACAACCATGACGAGCAAAATATGACTAGACCAATGTTGCCATATGCAGAAATGAAAAGATGTGATTTGCTGTTGCCAAAGAGAGTAATAAAAACTGTACTACGTAAAAGCAATAAAATGAGATAGATATTCAACAGTTAAAGCTTCAAGATAAAAAGATGAAAATATAATTTCAAGAGAATGAAGAAGTACGGCTAAAATAAGATACTAAGGAGAGATTATGAGAATTTTATATATATATATATATATATATATATATATATATATATATATATATATTTATAATTGGAAACTATTTGTTTGTCTCTCTGTTCCGTATACAAATTCACAGTTTTTAACAGATTTTTTTTCAAATTTGGTATGCTTATTCTGTACTTCATAACAGGTTGCTTCGTCTGTGTTCTGAGTTTCTAGAACCAGGGGTTGTCGAGATATTAATAAAATATGAACTATTAAACTTTCTATATAAAATGTTCTGCAGGCGATTATTTTCGAAGATTTATTTAAAGAAAATTCTATCATATTACCATAAAACGGAATTTAATCAAATGTACTTTTACGTCGGCAGACGATTTTTGTTTAATTTATATAATTTGAATAATAAAGATATTGATAGAGAAATAAGAGTTATAAATGAAACGAAATTATATTTTGGATTGAGTTGTGTCAGTTGTATCAGCCTTGGAATTTGAGATCTACGAGAATTGCTGATATTTTCAATTTTTTACGTCGTCTGTTTTATTTTGCAATGTTTCAAGATGTTCAAAGTTGTTTCAAGTGCATATGTTTTCTATAATAATGAACCGATTAGTGAAACAGCATAAAAATAATTCAGGTGTATCATCTCCTACCATTTTAATGTCCTTACTTTGGCGTTTTTTACGAATAAACTTCATAGTTTTTGTAACTTACAAACGGGGCCAGAATATTTTGTTCTTTAGCTCTGACTGTATATTATATTGTACAGTCAGAGCTAAAGAATTAAGTGAAAACATAGACTCTTATGCTTCTTTTTATAGGGAAATTAAATTATGTATTTTAATAGAATACTTTAAAGAATAATATCATTTAGAATACTACAAGACATTGCACCTATGTTAACTCACAAGCAACGCCGAGTATATCTACTAGTATGTATATAAAATTGAAAGTTTGTCTGTTCCTTATACATATATCCACAATTTTTGTCGAATTTATTTCGAATTCGGTATGGTAATTCCTTACGTTACTGTGGATAACACCGTCTCTATCTCGAGTATCTAGCTCAAGGAAGTGTCTTGATATTAAAAATAAGCAAAAAATTAAACCTTCCTTAGAAATATTATTATGCAGACGATTTTTTTCCAAAACTTTATTTGAAAAAAATTATATAATTTTACTACGGGAGAGCACGTTTCAAGCATCCCTGATCACGAATCAACATTTTTGAAGTGATAGTAGGGAATATAAGGGGGTTCTGGCTCACGCGGTGCTATACTTTAACATGGGGAAATTGCGGTGCTAGTTCTCCCATGTTAAAGCATAGGCGCACCTCATGAGCAGGGGTGGAGCTTCCACCAGCACGTGACGTTCCATGAAGTCAGTCAAAGGTTAGGATGGATCAGATGATTTTTTTTTCTTTTCTTTTTTTTAAGTGTTAATGTTTTATAAATTATAAGAATGTGTCACTTTTAGCGTTTTTTCACAAAAAGTTTCAAAAACGTTAAAAAACAACAAAAATGTACGTTTTTAAAATAAATTGTGGTTTTTAGATTGTTTGAATTCTCTATGGAAATTAACATAGGTTTTCACACTTGTGCTGTTTTTTAACGTTTTTTCACAAAAACATACTTTTTACTAACAAAATTTCGTAAATGCAAGTTTTTTTCTTATATTTTTTCGCAAATGTAAGTTTTTTACTTTTCAAAAACCACACTTGTGCCGTTTTCTCTATGGAAATTAACATAGGTTTTCACACTTGTGCTATTTTTTAACGTTTTTTCACAAAAACATACTTTTTACTAACAAAATTTCGTAAATGCAAGTTTTTTTCTTATATTTTTTCGCAAATGTAAGTTTTCTACTTTTCAAAAACCACACTTGTGCCGTTTTCTCTATGGGAATTAACATAGGTTTTCACACTTGTGCTGTTTTTTAACGTTTTTTCACAAAAACATACTTTTTACTAACAAAATTTCGTAAATGCAAGTTTTTTTCTTATATTTTTTCGCAAATGTAAGTTTTCTACTTTTCAAAAACCACACTTGTGCCGTTTTCTCTATGGGAATTAACATAGGTTTTCACACTTGTGCTGTTTTTTAACGTTTTTTCACAAAAACATACTTTTTACTTGTAAAAAACTAACAAAAACATGTTTTTAAAGTAGCAGAATCGCGTGAATTAGTGTTTTAAAGTAGTAGAATCGCGTGAATTAGTGTTTTAAAGTAGCAGAATCGCGTGAATTAGTGTTTTAAAGTAGTAGAATCGCGTGAATTAGTGTTTTAAAGTAGTAGAATCGCGTGAATTGGTGTTTTAAAGTAGCAGAATCGCGTGAATTGGTGTTTTAAAGTAGCAGAATCGCGTGAATCGGGTGTATGGGAGGGGGTGTGTTTCCCCAACCATTCCGGTCTTGGAGTTTTAAACATAAATATTTTAAATAATCATAGATACCTGTTTTCAACAATCTAAATGGGATAAGGTCTTTTTAAGAAATTAGATGTTGTTAGAAATATATATATTTTTTTAAATTGTGGTCCCACCTCCACCCGGTGTATAGGATACACCGCCACAATTTCTTTTTTTCTTTTTTCCTATTTTTTCCTTCTTTTTTTTTTTTTTCCCTTCTTTCTCTTTTTCCTTTTTTTTTATTTTTTTATTTTAAAATGTCCGTAGGCATAACTTGTAATACCGTCCTCGAGTAAATATCTTTTGTCATCAATGGGTGACAAAGCCACCTTGTTCTGGCATACAGTGAATAGTTTATGATGGCTACTATCAATTCTAATCTGTTCTTCCATGGTAGGTCTAACACTCAACAGGCATTGTCTATAGTCATTATGTGTAATTTTCCGTGCAACCACATGTGTAGAAACACCTTTAACTCTTTTCTTTTCTCCAGCAGCTGATAGAATAGAGTACATTTTAGGTCTAAGTCCTATAAACTCTTGAATGGGGGTTGAATTCAGTTCATCTTTAAAATATCCAATACGCTTTTTATTGTCTTCACTGAAGAGGGGATGATCCTTGGGATAGTCAGAAAAATCATACAAGTGTTTATGCTGGTTCATATCTTCATAAATATCAGCAGTTTGGATTTCATAAGCCAATGAATCAGTATCGGTGAAGAGAAGCGAAGCTTTTTCACCATATTGGCTTTTAATATGTTTATAATGAAACTCATACATCAGGAGTTTAGATAACTCCAAGATAGCAAAGCCAACGTATATAGGCCGGTTCATTAAAATGCAATTCCTTACACGCTCAACACCCACCAGATCTTCGCTAAAAATCCTGATAGCTCTAAAAGCTGGAGATGCCACCACCTTCAGGGCCCGCTTTGAAGAATTCACTAGTTCAATATTCACTCGATTTCGAAGATTCTCCATCGTTTTTCCAAACACAGCGTTATTAAGCAATTTAAAAAAGTCTTTCTCAAAATTAGTCTTTGCCTTCTTTCTTTCTTCTGTGTTAAATTGGATGTATTTCTCCAACCAGGGCTTCTGATTAAATTTTAAGGTCTTGTGAATTTTCTTGAGTCTTAAACCTAATGATAGGTATAGCTGAAGGTTCCGATAGTGAACAATATAATGTTTCTTGTCATGCAGATTGGGTACCAATTTCGTAGTACTAACAAAATGTCCATGATGTAACTGTTGAAGTAGTCGTTCAGCATAGGGGGAGAGCATTTCTCGTTCAATCTTCACCCTTTCAGGCGCTAGAGGGTATTCATTATGATAATCATGTAAGGATTCAGGATACTCCAGATCCACTTCAAATATATAGCCCTCTTGGGTATTATCCTTTAGACTCATTATCCAGAATTCATTCAAATTTTCTGTAGATATCCATTCAAAGCCACCATAGGGCAGTGGTTGAGACATGGCCCAACTATATAGGTTATTAGCATCAAGATAGATAATGTGCTTATCAGGCTTAGAAGAATCGTAATTTTCCAAATAACGATTATTAGCCTCGGATCTACGCTGACTTATCATACATATGCCACCGCGGATTCCACGTTCTATAAACAGTAACATATTTTCATCTGTAAGTAGTTCCAGGGTTTGCTCAGTCATTTTCAAAGAGGCCTGCCAAGCCAGTCCAGGGGCGGTCATCATATGAGCGGCGTCTAAATCATAGTTCTTCTTGCAAATTTTTCGAAAATTCTCAAATACATCGGCTAATAGTAGCACATCTGTTTTCACATACAGGTCGTGATATTCTCCCAAGTTCTTTATGTTGAAGGTATCCCATACAGTTTGGGCATGCCGATAATCTTCACTCTTAATATCTTCTCCTTTAATATCATTATGAAATGCAGAAGGGGGAGGGAGTACATTTTCATCAAATTTTTGAAAGGATGTCATATAGCTATAGGGATATACTCCTTTCCTAATAAGAGCATTCTGTTGTACTATATCGGGGAAATGTTCTCTGAGAATATAAAATTCACTCAAGTCTAAATTGGAAACTAGCTTTTCCAGGGAAGCATTCAGAAACTGTAGGCTATCAATAAACTGTAAACAGACACGGGGCCCCTCTTTCTTTGAAATCTTAAAAGATATGTATTTTTCAATATTAGTGGCAATCACATCAATTTTATGGTCTTGCAATTTCCCAAAACTCAGCATAATATGATGAGAGTCATAATTTTTTAAATTATGAAACACTACAGGAATATTAATACTTTGTCTATAGTTAAGATTACAGGCATTATGCAGGGCACCTCTATAGGCTCCAGTCACGTGATTGTGATCATGCACACGATCTGTTTTCAGTTCACGATGGCACACGTTACAATGGGTAGCTCTTTCAAAGTCAACTTCATTCTCTTTAGTCATTCGTAGTGGTTTAACATAACGTAATTTTTCTCCAAGATACTGTTTCTCCATTATCAAGTTGTTAAGAAAATGATTCACAGGGTCGATACCTCGATACACAGTAGCTTGTTTCAGGCATTTTCCATCAGGCCCTATAATAACATAAGCATATCCACAAGGTTCATGAATCGCTAGTCTATGCGTGTAAGATCTAATATTCGAGGGTTTTGTAGTGTCTTCTTTAACGACCAGGGCTTCAAAGTCAGCATAAATGATGAAAGGGATGGAATGCTGATACTGTTTGTTCGTGAATTGGAGATATTTCTGATCTTCCGAGGGCATTTTAATGCGCTGAGGTGCATGTTCTTTACAATATTGAGCATGATCTTGCAAAAGATCGTCTCTGCTGTAACGATGTAAACATCTATAACATATATATTGGGCTCCATTGTGCTTAGTTATATCTCCCAGCAAGCGTGACATATTCCTTATGAGAGTATAGTGTTGCTTATCTTCATCACTAATCAACAGGAGATTCACACGGTCTTCATCTTCACGTTTGGATATATGCAAAGGAAAAAATCTCTTCGTCTTCGTATCCATATACATTTATTCGTATATTATTCAATTTTTCAATCTGAGGAATCTTCACAACTGAGATAGGGTATTGAATATCTCCAAGTTTAATGTCATTTTCAAAACTTTTATAATGTGACACTCTTTCAGGCTTATATTCACAGGACATATAGTATTTGTGGGCCAATAGGCACCACATCAGGCATTTATTGTCTTCATTCTGTATATTGAGTAAAGCTTTCTTGGCTGCAAGTTTTGTTGGCAAGGGTATATAGCTAGAAGCTGCAAGAGGCTTATACTTTGCACAGAAAACATCTATCTTTCGCATCTTTTGTAAAGTCCATCCAGAGCCTCGGCTGACAAATTCTTCGAATAACTTCAAGATTTGAGAAAAGGCTTCTTCAGCATTGTTGGGAGGGGTATCATCACGAAGTTCTGTCACAACATCTGTTCTAAAATATGAGCTGGATACCTCTTGGCCATTTGCAATGTCACGAATAAATTGCACATCCGCAATAAGATACCACTTAATAGATCTGTATGCATCAAGTTCGTCTTTTAATATCTTCAATAGCTGAGGGCGAATCTCATCAAAACATAGCATAAGATCCCTCTCTACACTTTCAGTGGGTTCCAGAGTGTGTACAGAGAATACATCTAAACCCTTCTTCTTCTTCGCTGCAATCTTGGGGCGCTTATTAGAAGTTGAGGCTAAAGCAGGAGCTTTTCTCTTTTTAGAACCATGTTCAATACGCTGATGGCGCAGGGCATCACTTTTCTTGCTGAATATAAGTTCACAATGCTTGCATTTCACACCATCCTTCAGATGAAGTATCATATGGCGCTTCAGGTTATCTCGTCTAGTAAACTGTATGGAGCATTGAGTGCATTCAAACACTTTAACGGGAGAATGCGTATTCGCATGTCTAGCCAAGTCTTCCTTACGAACAAATGCACGTTCGCATACTTTACATCGATAAGTCAAGACATCATCGTCAGAATGAACCCTCATATGCCGCACTAAGCTTCGTTTTGCCATGAAGCTCTTCGCGCAAGTAGGACACACCTGTAATAGATAAAAAAATACAAGACTTTAGTATAAACACGCTATTCTCGGGAACAATGCAATACATGCCTCAAGATGTATATAAAGTAATTGCTAACCCATTATACTATCCCCATTAGAAATAATAAAATTCCTGAATTAAAGAATATATTCAGATACAAGACATTTCATGTAAGACCCCCAAGACATTTCATTAATTGATAAAAACACTCATTAAAAAAGTTGTTACGCATCATAAAAATACAAAGTTTAATAAAATAATAGAATAAAATCACATTAAAACAAGTACTTACATGCCCAATCCTGTTCAAAGAGGGTGCATTACGCACGTCAGTAACGGTAGGGATAGTACCTCCGATATTACTTTCTAAAACCGACATATTCGCAGAGCAACTTCAAACACGACTTAACAGCACGAAACTCACAACAGAAATGATAAAATCGCTGCTTAAAGATCACCTACATCCATTCATAAAAAATAGTTCCTGGTGTATCCTTCCGCCAAGGTCACCCCAAGGTTATTCCTAAAGAGTTTTTCGTGTATCCCTCCGCCAAGGTCACGTGATAGTTATATCACGGTTACCGTTAAACTTGCAACACACGAATGTAATTATGCACACATCCGATAAAAAATAAACAATTCGTTCAACATCGCAATCGATCCTTTTTAATAATCGTAATCGATACATTAAATAAATTCACATCTTTAAAAAATAATAGATTTTAATAAAATAATGAAAGAAAATCCCTTTGCGTGACCCCTTAAAACCTCCAATCCTTAAACAATACAGCAACGCGCAAGCATAAAAACCCCCCGAATAACATATACTCCTCTCTCCCCCTCCCTCCCCGAGACACCAACACTCACTTCACCACATGTTAAACGTAACCCATAGCAACCGGAATCCATAATAAAACATTCACCTTCACCCCCAACGTACATCCAAATACACAGTCATTCAACGTGAAACCCGTAATTTTACAGCAAAAATCACTTTACAGGGATTCATAGAACAAAAAATCCTAAAAAATCAACAAATTCACCCAGAAACTAGCTAAAACCCTCAAATTACTTATAATTATCATCTACATATGCTATATAGCCATTTACAACCTTAAAAAGGTGAGTATGCTAGTAGTAAAGGAAGGTGGGTTCGCCAGAATGCGGTTAGAGCAATGCCGCCTAAAAATAGTTTCTGGAAAGAAAAAATAAATATTTTTTGATATTTCCAGAAAGTATCCTCTATGTAATATTTTGATAAAATTAAAAAAGTTTTTAAAAAATTTTAAAAACTCAATTTTTTATTAATTTTCACAAAATTCCTAATTTCCCTATTAGTACCCCTTTTAGACGCTAGGGGGAGCTGATGATACTGCTCCGCCGCCGCCGGTGTTGCCATCCAGAAAAAAGTTTCTTCCCTACAGGTGTTGCTATGGGAACCCAAACAACACAATATTTCTAAGTTCCACCTTGATAGTTCCAATTTTCGCCGCTAGGGGGCGCTGATGGCATTGCTCCGCCACTGTCGCAGAGGCGGAGGTGTTGCCAACCTGAAAAAAGTTTCTTCCGTACTTAGAAAAAAATCTGAAGTTCCGTCCTCGATAATTCCGCTTTTCGTCGCTAGGAGGCGCTGATGGCATTGCTCCGCCACCGTCGCAGAGGCGGAGGTGTTGCCACCCCGAAAATAGTTTCTTCCCTACTTAGAAAAAATCTCATTCCAAAAATTTATTTCCCTCCAAACCCCTCGTACACGACTACGACATCGTTGCCACCCGACAAAAAGTTTCCCCAAAATTTTTACCCCCACTTTTTTTCATTTTCCCCCCTTTTACACCCCCGTCCAGGATTATGGAATTCAAGATGGCGGCCATTTTGCTCCGCGCTCCGCATTGCTCCGCCGCTGGCGCAGAACGCCCCTATTCTTACTACTAGCATACTCACCTTTTTAAGGTTGTAAATGGCTATATAGCATATGTAGATGATAATTATAAGTAATTTGAGGGTTTTAGCTAGTTTCTGGGTGAATTTGTTGATTTTTTAGGATTTTTTGTTCTATGAATCCCTGTAAAGTGATTTTTGCTGTAAAATTACGGGTTTCACGTTGAATGACTGTGTATTTGGATGTACGTTGGGGGTGAAGGTGAATGTTTTATTATGGATTCCGGTTGCTATGGGTTACGTTTAACATGTGGTGAAGTGAGTGTTGGTGTCTCGGGGAGGGAGGGGGAGAGAGGAGTATATGTTATTCGGGGGGTTTTTATGCTTGCGCGTTGCTGTATTGTTTAAGGATTGGAGGTTTTAAGGGGTCACGCAAAGGGATTTTCTTTCATTATTTTATTAAAATCTATTATTTTTTAAAGATGTGAATTTATTTAATGTATCGATTACGATTATTAAAAAGGATCGATTGCGATGTTGAACGAATTGTTTATTTTTTATCGGATGTGTGCATAATTACATTCGTGTGTTGCAAGTTTAACGGTAACCGTGATATAACTATCACGTGACCTTGGCGGAGGGATACACGAAAAACTCTTTAGGAATAACCTTGGGGTGACCTTGGCGGAAGGATACACCAGGAACTATTTTTTATGAATGGATGTAGGTGATCTTTAAGCAGCGATTTTATCATTTCTGTTGTGAGTTTCGTGCTGTTAAGTCGTGTTTGAAGTTGCTCTGCGAATATGTCGGTTTTAGAAAGTAATATCGGAGGTACTATCCCTACCGTTACTGACGTGCGTAATGCACCCTCTTTGAACAGGATTGGGCATGTAAGTACTTGTTTTAATGTGATTTTATTCTATTATTTTATTAAACTTTGTATTTTTATGATGCGTAACAACTTTTTTAATGAGTGTTTTTATGAATTTAATGAAATGTCTTGGGGGTCTTACATGAAATGTCTTGCATCTGAATATATTCTTTAATTCAGGAATTTTATTATTTCTAATGGGGATAGTATAATGGGTTAGCAATTACTTTATATACATCTTGAGGCATGTATTGCATTGTTCCCGAGAATAGCGTGTTTATACTAAAGTCTTGTATTTTTTTATCTATTACAGGTGTGTCCTACTTGCGCGAAGAGCTTCATGGCAAAACGAAGCTTAGTGCGGCATATGAGGGTTCATTCTGACGATGATGTCTTGACTTATCGATGTAAAGTATGCGAACGTGCATTTGTTCGTAAGGAAGACTTGGCTAGACATGCGAATACGCATTCTCCCGTTAAAGTGTTTGAATGCACTCAATGCTCCATACAGTTTACTAGACGAGATAACCTGAAGCGCCATATGATACTTCATCTGAAGGATGGTGTGAAATGCAAGCATTGTGAACTTATATTCAGCAAGAAAAGTGATGCCCTGCGCCATCAGCGTATTGAACATGGTTCTAAAAAGAGAAAAGCTCCTGCTTTAGCCTCAACTTCTAATAAGCGCCCCAAGATTGCAGCGAAGAAGAAGAAGGGTTTAGATGTATTCTCTGTACACACTCTGGAACCCACTGAAAGTGTAGAGAGGGATCTTATGCTATGTTTTGATGAGATTCGCCCTCAGCTATTGAAGATATTAAAAGACGAACTTGATGCATACAGATCTATTAAGTGGTATCTTATTGCGGATGTGCAATTTATTCGTGACATTGCAAATGGCCAAGAGGTATCCAGCTCATATTTTAGAACAGATGTTGTGACAGAACTTCGTGATGATACCCCTCCCAACAATGCTGAAGAAGCCTTTTCTCAAATCTTGAAGTTATTCGAAGAATTTGTCAGCCGAGGCTCTGGATGGACTTTACAAAAGATGCGAAAGATAGATGTTTTCTGTGCAAAGTATAAGCCTCTTGCAGCTTCTAGCTATATACCCTTGCCAACAAAACTTGCAGCCAAGAAAGCTTTACTCAATATACAGAATGAAGACAATAAATGCCTGATGTGGTGCCTATTGGCCCACAAATACTATATGTCCCGTGAATATAAGCCTGAAAGAGTGTCACATTATAAAAGTTTTGAAAATGACATTAAACTTGGAGATATTCAATACCCTATCTCAGTTGTGAAGATTCCTCAGATTGAAAAATTGAATAATATACGAATAAATGTATATGGATACGAAGACGAAGAGATTTTTCCTTTGCATATATCCAAACGTGAAGATGAAGACTGTGTGAATCTCCTGTTGATTAGTGATGAAGATAAGCAACACTATACTCTCATAAGGAATATGTCACGCTTGCTGGGAGATATAACTAAGCACAATGGAGCCCAATATATATGTTATAGATGTTTACATCGTTACAGCAGAGACGATCTTTTGCAAGATCATGCTCAATATTGTAAAGAACATGCACCTCAGCGCATTAAAATGCCCTCGGAAGATCAGAAATATCTCCAATTCACGAACAAACAGTATCAGCATTCCATCCCTTTCATCATTTATGCTGACTTTGAAGCCCTGATCGTTAAAGAAGACACTACAAAACCCTCGAATATTAGATCTTACACGCATAGACTAGCGATTCATGAACCTTGTGGATATGCTTATGTTATTATAGGGCCTGATGGAAAATGCCTGAAACAAGCTACTGTGTATCGAGGTATCGACCCTGTGAATCATTTTCTTAACAACTTGATAATGGAGAAACAGTATCTTGGAGAAAAATTACGTTATGTTAAACCACTACGAATGACTAAAGAGAATGAAGTTGACTTTGAAAGAGCTACCCATTGTAACGTGTGCCATCGTGAACTGAAAACAGATCGTGTGCATGATCACAATCACGTGACTGGAGCCTATAGAGGTGCCCTGCATAATGCCTGTAATCTTAACTATAGACAAAGTATTAATATTCCTGTAGTGTTTCATAATTTAAAAAATTATGACTCTCATCATATTATGCTGAGTTTTGGGAAATTGCAAGACCATAAAATTGATGTGATTGCCACTAATATTGAAAAATACATATCTTTTAAGATTTCAAAGAAAGAGGGGCCCCGTGTCTGTTTACAATTTATTGATAGCCTACAGTTTCTGAATGCTTCCCTGGAAAAGCTAGTTTCCAATTTAGACTTGAGTGAATTTTATATTCTCAGAGAACATTTCCCCGATATAGTACAACAGAATGCTCTTATTAGGAAAGGAGTATATCCCTATAGCTATATGACATCCTTTCAAAAATTTGATGAAAATGTACTCCCTCCCCCTTCTGCATTTCATAATGATATTAAAGGAGAAGATATTAAGAGTGAAGATTATCGGCATGCCCAAACTGTATGGGATACCTTCAACATAAAGAACTTGGGAGAATATCACGACCTGTATGTGAAAACAGATGTGCTACTATTAGCCGATGTATTTGAGAATTTTCGAAAAATTTGCAAGAAGAACTATGATTTAGACGCCGCTCATATGATGACCGCCCCTGGACTGGCTTGGCAGGCCTCTTTGAAAATGACTGAGCAAACCCTGGAACTACTTACAGATGAAAATATGTTACTGTTTATAGAACGTGGAATCCGCGGTGGCATATGTATGATAAGTCAGCGTAGATCCGAGGCTAATAATCGTTATTTGGAAAATTACGATTCTTCTAAGCCTGATAAGCACATTATCTATCTTGATGCTAATAACCTATATAGTTGGGCCATGTCTCAACCACTGCCCTATGGTGGCTTTGAATGGATATCTACAGAAAATTTGAATGAATTCTGGATAATGAGTCTAAAGGATAATACCCAAGAGGGCTATATATTTGAAGTGGATCTGGAGTATCCTGAATCCTTACATGATTATCATAATGAATACCCTCTAGCGCCTGAAAGGGTGAAGATTGAACGAGAAATGCTCTCCCCCTATGCTGAACGACTACTTCAACAGTTACATCATGGACATTTTGTTAGTACTACGAAATTGGTACCCAATCTGCATGACAAGAAACATTATATTGTTCACTATCGGAACCTTCAGCTATACCTATCATTAGGTTTAAGACTCAAGAAAATTCACAAGACCTTAAAATTTAATCAGAAGCCCTGGTTGGAGAAATACATCCAATTTAACACAGAAGAAAGAAAGAAGGCAAAGACTAATTTTGAGAAAGACTTTTTTAAATTGCTTAATAACGCTGTGTTTGGAAAAACGATGGAGAATCTTCGAAATCGAGTGAATATTGAACTAGTGAATTCTTCAAAGCGGGCCCTGAAGGTGGTGGCATCTCCAGCTTTTAGAGCTATCAGGATTTTTAGCGAAGATCTGGTGGGTGTTGAGCGTGTAAGGAATTGCATTTTAATGAACCGGCCTATATACGTTGGCTTTGCTATCTTGGAGTTATCTAAACTCCTGATGTATGAGTTTCATTATAAACATATTAAAAGCCAATATGGTGAAAAAGCTTCGCTTCTCTTCACCGATACTGATTCATTGGCTTATGAAATCCAAACTGCTGATATTTATGAAGATATGAACCAGCATAAACACTTGTATGATTTTTCTGACTATCCCAAGGATCATCCCCTCTTCAGTGAAGACAATAAAAAGCGTATTGGATATTTTAAAGATGAACTGAATTCAACCCCCATTCAAGAGTTTATAGGACTTAGACCTAAAATGTACTCTATTCTATCAGCTGCTGGAGAAAAGAAAAGAGTTAAAGGTGTTTCTACACATGTGGTTGCACGGAAAATTACACATAATGACTATAGACAATGCCTGTTGAGTGTTAGACCTACCATGGAAGAACAGATTAGAATTGATAGTAGCCATCATAAACTATTCACTGTATGCCAGAACAAGGTGGCTTTGTCACCCATTGATGACAAAAGATATTTACTCGAGGACGGTATTACAAGTTATGCCTACGGACATTTTAAAATAAAAAAATAAAAAAAAAGGAAAAAGAGAAAGAAGGGAAAAAAAAAAAAGAAGGAAAAAATAGGAAAAAAGAAAAAAAGAAATTGTGGCGGTGTATCCTATACACCGGGTGGAGGTGGGACCACAATTTAAAAAAATATATATATTTCTAACAACATCTAATTTCTTAAAAAGACCTTATCCCATTTAGATTGTTGAAAACAGGTATCTATGATTATTTAAAATATTTATGTTTAAAACTCCAAGACCGGAATGGTTGGGGAAACACACCCCCTCCCATACACCCGATTCACGCGATTCTGCTACTTTAAAACACCAATTCACGCGATTCTGCTACTTTAAAACACCAATTCACGCGATTCTACTACTTTAAAACACTAATTCACGCGATTCTACTACTTTAAAACACTAATTCACGCGATTCTGCTACTTTAAAACACTAATTCACGCGATTCTACTACTTTAAAACACTAATTCACGCGATTCTGCTACTTTAAAAACATGTTTTTGTTAGTTTTTTACAAGTAAAAAGTATGTTTTTGTGAAAAAACGTTAAAAAACAGCACAAGTGTGAAAACCTATGTTAATTCCCATAGAGAAAACGGCACAAGTGTGGTTTTTGAAAAGTAGAAAACTTACATTTGCGAAAAAATATAAGAAAAAAACTTGCATTTACGAAATTTTGTTAGTAAAAAGTATGTTTTTGTGAAAAAACGTTAAAAAATAGCACAAGTGTGAAAACCTATGTTAATTTCCATAGAGAAAACGGCACAAGTGTGGTTTTTGAAAAGTAAAAAACTTACATTTGCGAAAAAATATAAGAAAAAAACTTGCATTTACGAAATTTTGTTAGTAAAAAGTATGTTTTTGTGAAAAAACGTTAAAAAACAGCACAAGTGTGAAAACCTATGTTAATTTCCATAGAGAATTCAAACAATCTAAAAACCACAATTTATTTTAAAAACGTACATTTTTGTTGTTTTTTAACGTTTTTGAAACTTTTTGTGAAAAAACGCTAAAAGTGACACATTCTTATAATTTATAAAACATTAACACTTAAAAAAAAGAAAAGAAAAAAAAAATCATCTGATCCATCCTAACCTTTGACTGACTTCATGGAACGTCACGTGCTGGTGGAAGCTCCACCCCTGCTCATGAGGTGCGCCTATGCTTTAACATGGGAGAACTAGCACCGCAATTTCCCCATGTTAAAGTATAGCACCGCGTGAGCCAGAACCCCCTTATATTCCCTACTAGTGATGTCTGTATGTGTGCGTGTGTGTGAAAGTATGTGTGTGTGTGTGTGTGTGTGTATGTGTGTGTGAAAGTACGTGTGTGTGTCAGTGAGTCTGTGGAGACGATATCTCCCGAACGAATGGAGCGATTCGAATGAAATTTGGTACAAAAATCACAATCCGTGAATGCTGGAAGCCTATTGTTTTAAACGCAATGCAATGTTCAGAACTCCCCCTAAATTTCCGAGTGAAATTTTGAAAAAATCATCAAAAAATCAAAACCTTTAATAAAGTTACAAAAATGAGCATTTCTTATGTAATTTTTCATTAGAAAACGATTGGCATAAACTTTAGATCGCTAGCATGAACCGTTCTCAAGATATTGCACATTTTTCAAATAAATCTATCAAAAAATTCCATAAATTAAAAAAATATATTAACTGTTGAGAAACATGTTCACTTTCATATGTAATATCATGCGATCAATTTGGTGACATCATTCTCGTGGATCTAGCTCGTTCCATTCATGAGAAAAGATACTTTGAGTAATACTTTTGTATTTGAACGCCAATAGTCATTTTCTGCTATACGAATAACTTATTTCTCCATCCATAAAGCTTAGCGAGGTTTTGGCGACGAATTTGGCGGAATGTCGCCAACTTGGCGACTTTTTTAAATGTTGCCAAATTAACGAAAATCTCGCCAAATGGATAAAAATGACCCTAAATCAATGAAAATAACGACTAATTGACAAAAATTCAATATCTTGGAGAGAATTTAAGTATCTACTATAAGAATGACTTATTTTTTTTTACTGTAAAAGTAGTAAATCGCTTGCATTATATAAGGAAAGTCATGTGCTGCCCACATCAGATTTTTTTAAATTGTTAAGGACATTTCAAATAAATCACGTCCTAAAATTGCGCAAACTATAAATAAAATCTATTTAGTTAAATTATTCTGATGTATCTGCACATGCGTACATTTGCACTTAAGAATTCTATTCACACTTTACAGAGGTGTATATATACGCTCACGCACATTTCACCGAAAAATATTCGAAATGCGTTCAAGGAATATTAAAGAGTGTTTTACCACAAAATCTTTTATTCGAAAAATTTCAGGAAAACAATACTTTTTCTATACAGAGAAGTAAAAAATAGTCAAATCGTGTTCAGAAAATTTCAAAGCGGCCGGAACACATTTTTTTTATGGACGTTTAGAAATAAATATTTTTTCTGAAATGCGTGTCTGTTTAAAAATAACTTTAAGCGTGAAGTATTCTTGAACAATTTTTAAATTTTGTTTTTAAGAAATTTAAAATTTAAAATCTATTTAATTTTTTTTATTACTGTTGAAAAAAAATTGCTCAATTTGCATATTTTTTTCACCTGCGTACACAGAAATTGTTACTTGTTAATTTGTCATTGAATTAAAAAACGTATTATTTGTTGAATTTTTTAATAAATTGAAAGTTTAAATAATTTCTTTAAGAGTAGTATGTACTATTTAATAAAGAAAATACCTTCGAAATTTTTACTCAAAATAAAAAATTCTGAAGGCAGTTTATTAGAAAATAAAACAGGGGAACTCTGTACAACATTTCGTATATGTACCTTATAAGTAATTTTAGACATATCCTTCTTAAAGTTCACAAATCATGAAAAAATCTATTCCGATATAAATGGACTTAAAATTTAATACTCTTTTTTCAACAACGCAGATAGTACAGTATGGAAATTGTTATATCAAATAAAGTTTTCATTGCAAAAACATGCAGTTTGTGTTATTTAATTCCAAAAACAGCCAAAAAATTCAAAATGCGTTTTTTTTACAGATTGTGTCCCCGAATCCCTTAAATCAAACATATCAAATTTATTATTCACATTTATCCCACCTCTAAACCACACGATTTTTACTTTCCTTATATACATAATGTATAAGGAAAGTATTGTAACGGGGTCGAAAATTCGAATTCGAGTTTTCGACGGGAGAGCACGTTTCAAGTATCCCTGATCACGATTCGAACATTTTTGAAGTGATGTCTGTGTATGTATGTGTCAGTGAGTCTGTGCAGACGATATCTCACGAACGAATGGAGCGATTCGAATGAAATTTGATACAAAAATCACAATCCATGAATATTGGAAGCCTATTGTTCTAAAACACAATCGAATGTTCAGAAACCCCCCCCCCCCAAATGTTAGAGTTAAATTCTGAAAAATCATCAAAAAATCAATACCTTTATTAAAGTTCCGCAAATAGACATTTCTTATGTAATTTTTCCTTAGAAAACGATTGACATAAACTTTAGAACGCTAGCATGAACTGTTCTCGAGATATTGCACATTTTTCAAATAAATTTATGAAAAAAATCTCATGAATTAAAAAAAAATATTAACTGTTGAGAAACATGTTCACTTTTCATATGTAGTATCATGCGATAAATTTGGCGACATCATTCTCGTGGATCTAGCTCATTCCATTCACGAGAAAATATACTTTGACGTTCAAATACAAAAGTATTACTCAATCAGCTATAAGAATAACTTATTTCTCCTTCCATAACGTTTGGCGAGATTTTGGCGATGAGTTTGGCGGCATGTCGCCAACTTGGCGACTTTTTAAAATGTTGCCAAATTAACGAAAATCTCGCCAAATGGATAAAAATAACTCTAAATCAATGAAAATGACGACTAATTGAAGAAAATTCAATATCTTGGAAAAAATATAAGTATCTACCATAAGAATAACATTTTTTAAACTGTAGTAGTAAATTCATTGCATTATATAAGGAAAGTCATGTGCTGCCCACATCAGAATTTTTATTTAATATGCACATATACATAATACAAAATATATAATACAGAAAAAAGTAATATAGAACCCATGCTGTATCAAACCACTCCTCATGAGGCAAGAAAAACACAACTGTAAAAGAAAGTTTCGACTTCTGTTTACCCGCGAACCATACAGAGGGGGAAATAACTTCTCTCTCCTGCAACCACCCTATCTCCAACTTTTATTTTTGGGGCATCTTCCAGTTCAGATTTTATCTTTCTTGGATCTTCTTTCTCTTTTGTTAGTTTATTGCAAAAAAAGATTGTTTTGTTATTATTTATATCAAATGAAATTAATCCATTTAAGAAAAACCAGAACAACGTAAATTAATGCAAACATAATAATAATGCATAATGCAGTTGTTTCGAGTATACGCTGGATCATCTCCGTTGGTGCAAGAGAACGAACAAACCCGAAGTTCAAAAGACGAATAGCCGCAGAAGGAGGGGATTATATGTCCAAGACCTGGATTAAGAAAGAGCCAATTAATAAACAGCATGGAAAATAGTCCAGTCAATCCGAAATGAAAAGTAACAAACAAGATTGGCTTGCGCCAAAACACTACAGGAATATCCCGACCAGACGAAACACGTTTGAACAAGAATAAATGACGCGTTAAAATGTAGTTAAAATGAATACGTATTTAAAATCACATCAAATTTGCCATTTTTTTTATTAAGGCAATTTGCGCTTTTAAAATAATGCCAATTCATCAAATATTTCGCCAAAGTTCTAAAAAAACTAATAGTTTGAAAACTGTTCATACAGCCATATCAAAAACGACTTAATTTTTTTTTCCGTATTCAATATTACTAGTTATATTGAATTATTTCATAGTTAAGGATATTTTAAATTTCATCACAGTTAAGAATAATTCTAAATTTGATGTAGTTAACGATATTGAAATTTGAAATAGCCTTAATATTTCCAAATTTCAATATAGTTGAGTTTATATCAAATTTCAATAGATATTATATCAAATTTAATATAGTTGATGTTATTTCAATATTATAAATGCCATTTCAAATTTCAGTATTGTTAAGCATATTTCAAAAGAAAACAGTATTAAACGTATTCCAATTAAAAGTTTACCGAATTTCCAAAAACGCATTAAAACATTTTGAAAGCGGTTTATCCATGCATATCGAAAATGCTTCTATTTCATTATGCAAAGATAAAAATCATCTCAATATTTTATATAGTTAAGAATAAATATTCTGTTTCTTTTTAGCGTGCTTCTTGGTGCAGTTCCTTCATAAAAATGCCTCCCCCTCCCCACCTCATTTTCTGAAAGTGACTAAAGTAATGAATTAGACAGCCAAATCTACTGCTGGTAAAAACTTGAAACTTTGTATGCATATAGGACTTTACCTACAAGTAATGAGAAAAATCTGAAATTTTGGAACTTTTTGTTCGAATAATTGATATATCCTAAATTTTCTTAATTCCATTGTATACTACTAACCGTTTTTAAGATATTACTTTCCTTATATACATAATGTATAAGGAAAGTATTGTGGCGGGGTCGAAAATTCGAATTCGAGTTTTCGACGGGAGAGCACGTTTCAAGCATCCCTGGTCACGACTCACGAATCAAACATTTTTAAAGTGATATCTGTGTGTGTGTGTGTGTGTGTGTGTGTGTGTGTGTGTCAGTGAGTCTGTGGAGACGATAACTGACGAACGAATGGACCGATTCGAACCAAATTTGGTACAAAAATCACAATCCGTAAACACTGGAAGTCTATTGTTTTTATATGCAATCGAATGTTCAGAACGCCCCTAAATTTTCGAATGAAATTTTGAAAAAATCGTCAAAAAATCAAAACCACTAATAAAGTTACGCAAATAGACATTTTTTATGTAATTTTTCATTAGAAAACGATTGGCATAAATTTTAGAACGCTAACATGAACCGTTCTCGAGATATAGCACATTTTTCAAAAAAATTATCAAAAAGTCATATAAAATAAAAAAAAGTATTTCCTATTGAGAAACATGTTCACTTTTCATATGTAATACCATGCGATAAATTGGGTGACATCATTCTCGTGGATCTAGCTCGCTCCATTCATGAAAAAAGATACTTTGAGTAATACTTTTGTATTTGAACGCCAATAGTCATTTATGTGCTGCAAGAATAACTTATTTCTTCGTCCATAACGCTTGGCGAGATTTTGGCGACACATTTGGCGGAATGTCGCCAACTTGGCGACTTTTTAAAATGTTGCTAAATTAACGAAAATCTCGCCAAATGGATAAAAATGACGCTAAATCAATGAAAATGACGACTGATTGTCGAAAATTCAATATCTTGGAAGAATATTAGTATCTACTATAAGAAAAACCTATTTTTTACTGTAAAAGTAGTAAATTCATTACATTATATAAGGAAAGTCATGTGTTGCCCACATCAGATTTTTTTTTACTGTGAAAGTAGTAAATTCATTACATTATGCAAGGAAAGTCATGTGTTGCCCACATCAGATTTTTTTAATTTATAGTTGTACCAGACGATTTTTTTTTTATTTTATATTTTGTAATTCAATTTTTTATACAGCTTTTGATTTCATTTGCAGCCGCAGCAACAGAACAACACTTCAAATACTGAAATCGTCAGCTGACTATTCTTTTTATTAAACTATGTACATTTTTGTTATTCATGATTGGTTTTTAGATAAAAAGGACCGAAAACGTTGAAAATAAGGCAGCAAAATGATCGGAGATGAAATATTGTTTTACATACCGTAGTTTCCATGTTGGCAGAATTATAAAATGTTCGCCATTTTTATACATTAATCTGAAACGGTTTTCTATATTCAGAATTTTAAAGTGTTTGTCTCACATTTAGTGACCACTATCCATTTCGTCCGCTCAAAGTGAAGCTGGAAATGGCTGCAGTGGCGTGCGGTAAAATAAAGCAGTAGAAGCTAGCTTCGGTTAAACGCTAACCGTGAAGTACTTGGCACAGTGCCAATATTATCAGCAAGAAGAAACGAGAGATTAATTACGCATAAAGCATTGATTATGAAACACTTTCCAACTGAAATGCAATTTTATTTAAACATCTCTAAAATGCGATACATTCAGCTGTGAAATTTTTAAAATTATCACAGTACAATAATGCTTTTTACTTAGAAACTTATAACTTCATCAAAAAAGACAATGCTACAAAATCGTCAGCTTCTGTATCTAAGTAATATCAATGAATATTTTATTCATGTCACTTATATTCCAGACTCTAGAGCTAAATAATTTTGTGTTAAAAATATTCAGCAATTCTTATACAACTCATCTTACAATCGCTTGTTTTGTTTATATTTTGCATACGTTAAAATTAGGCTTCGTTGTAGAAATAATCAAAGTTTGATGGTCATTTAAACTCAAAAATATTCTAATTGCGTAGGCACGGAATTTAGATACACAGATAATATAAAAAAATAAAGCAGTTTTAGGACGGATGCAACGCTAAATATAAATATAAGCGTTTCTTAAAAATCACGATTTTTATTAAGCGAAAAAATAAAGGAATGTCATATTTTATTTTGCAATGAGCCATGTGATCTCTTCATATAATATGGATGTAATTACTATTTCAATTTTTATTTAAAAAACTGCTTAACATATTTTCCTGAAAATTTTTTTTTACACATTTTACGTGATCATTTGAATATTTCCTAAAATTTTCAAAGCAATTTGTGAATTTTAACTCCGCTTAAAAAAGGTTTGAAAAATTAGGTCCCATAGGGTTCAATGTATTTCATTTTTCCATTCCGAGTTAAATTCAAAACTAATTGGGTGATATTATGCATTTTCATTCCCATATGTCCCACAGACCGTATCAACAACTTACTAAAATTTCTTTTGATAAAGTTATTTTCACGGCAGTTAACCGAGCGAACGAACAGACAGACAGAATGAACTAAGTCATAAACACTTTACAACTAAGTTGGAAAGTGTTAAAAAGGGTTTTTGCGCATGCTCGAACCCAAGCAGGAATTTATGCGCTTCAGCTGGCCATTTCCAGGTGACAACAATTTTAAGGAAAAATGGTTTAGTAGTTATTTTAAGAAATATGATGTTATTTTAAGAAATATAAATGTTATTTTAAGAAATATGAATATAATAATTTATATGTTATTTTGTATCCTAATATTAGATGTTATTTTGTATCCTATAATTAAATGTTATTTTGTATCCTGATATCCTATAATTTTGATGTTATTTTAGATGTATTATATTTATATGTTATAATAATTTGATGTTAATTTAAGAAATATAAATTTTATTTTAAGAAATATGAAGTTAATGGAATTTATTATGTAGCTTCATCTGAAATTTATGCTCTTCACCTGATCATTTCAAGGTGTAAACAATTTTAAGGAAAATCTGTTCAGGACTGTGGTATAATTGTATCGTCTCTGTAAGTTGCAATTAAAAGGTGAATTTTCCAGTAAATGTGAGTGCAGTGTTGTTTCCACTGATTTGCGTCATTGCACTCTACTGATAGTACGCAATATACATACACTATATATTGCAAAGTGATATAAACCCATGACTTTGTAAAGAAACCTTGCTGTCCCAACCGGGAATTGAAATACGCATCTTCGTACTGGCCAGCCAAAGCTCTACCGTTGAGCTACTAGGACTGAACTGTAAACTCTTACCGTCATAGTAGACTCTGAATTCTCCACACGCTAATGTCACATTGACGGACAACTGACAATTTTACGGACCCCTTCTTGCTATTTTTACCTCAGGTTAGCTTCATGTGGCTATTTTTATCCTCCAGTTTAGCTTCCAGCATGGTCTTTGACCTCTCGATGCGAAATCGACGCTCAGTATACCAAAGTTCAATGAGTCCATGCTAGTCGTACTAAGGTCACCTTCAGATCTCCAACATCTTTGCACTGACCTACAGGGTTAATTTGTTCGGGCACCATTGCAAAGAACCTTGCAGCGCCAACCGGTAATTGGACCACTGATCTAGCCGACGCACTACCGTTAAGTTACTGGTACGAAATTGCAAACTCTTATAGTCGAAGCAACTTATTACATCATATGTTATGGTGAAAATATTTGAAAAGAAAATTTTGACTTCTGTTTATTTTGAATCTATGGAGGAAGAGGGAAAAAAAATCGTTCAGTCTACCACCCTCATCCGTATGAATGCTTCCATTCCACCTCGAATAGAAAAAAAAACCTTTCTCGTACGCCATCCAATCCAGAAATTTTCTTCTTCGATCTCTCTTGTCGGCCTTTTGTGAAAGAAGAGCGCAGCAAAGGGGGGGGGGGGGGGGGAGGAGGCGGTCTGGGAAAAGAATCAGCAAAAAAGGGACTTGGAAGCTGAACTTTTTAATTGCTGACGATTGCACGTCTTCTCGTTAAACTGGGAATGGCGTGGTTGGTTGCTTTTATTTTTTATGACTTTCTTTCTCGTAATGGCCAGACTCGTTAGCCGGGGAGTGTGTCGAAACATCCCTTTCTCCGGACTTGGATTCTTTTACGGAGAACAGAAATCGAACGTGGAAAAATAAAATTTCTCTTAAAGAAATCAAATATTTTGATTTTAAATATAATTCCATAATTTGGAGCCATCTATATATTTAAAAATAAATTTAAACATTTTAATGTTTGCATTAAAGTGGTTTGTTTTCACTTATTAAAAAATTAAAAGGAAAAATTGGTTAAAAATTTTTCATTGCGATTTTTTACTTAAAGAGAAATGACATAATTTACAGAACATGCTGTGCCTATCTCGAAATATAGCTCGTTTTTAATCTAAAATAAAAAAAATTTCATAAAATGAAATAGGTTCAGTATTGTCAAATGAGTCATTGCTTTGCAAGTACTTTTAAGCAGGAATAAATGGGCACCACACTTTAGCATTTACGACCAACCGTTCTCCAGATATTAGAAATTTTCCACAAGTAGGCATGATTTCGCTCGAAATAATCAAGCATACATGAAATGTGGTATTTTTATTTTAATCTATAACAACAATAAGCCTATGTAGATCAATAGTTAAAATACACTTAGTGCAAAGGGGAAGGAAAACTTGAGCAGCGTATATAAGGATAAATAATACAATATTGCAGTATACAGCTATTTCGAGGATGCTCTGGATCCTCTTCGTCAGGGCAAGAAAACAAATTCTGCTCTACCTCTCAAGTGTCCTGGGTATATAAGGGGATCCCCTTCATCAAGGCAAGAAAACGAAAAAACCAAAAGAGGAATGGACGAAAATAAAAGAAACAGAGGGGGTTATATACCCAAGACCTGGATGAGCTCACTTGAAAGGTGAGCCAATCAGAGAGTAGCAGATCGAGAACAGAATTTGTTTTCTTGCACTGACGAAGGGGACCCAGCGTATCATCGAAATAGCTGTATACTGCATTATTGTATTACTTGTGCTTATATGCGTTGCTCAACTTTTCCTTAAGTCTATATAGGGTTTCGCTGAAATAAAATCATATAGATTATATTTTTGTTGCTATAGAATGTCGTTATTTGTTTATTGAAATTAAACTTCCCGTATTCAAAGCAGTTTCCTATAGCTTATTTAACAACCCGATTGATAAGGAACGGCATATTTGATAGATATACTATTCGCAGTATTTCACAATAAAATATTCCGAAATTCTCTAGCAGTGGAAGGTACTCTGTAAAATCTGCAAAAGAAAAATAGCATTTTAAAGAGGGAAAACATTCCAGCGTATTTATTGATAAACAGTAAAAAGAATCTGATGTGGGCAGCATATGACTTTCCTTATATAATACAATGAATTTACTACTTTTACAGTTAAAAAATGTTATTCCTATAGTAGATACTTATATTCTTTCCAAGATATTGAATTTTCGTCAATGAGTCGTCATTTTCATTGATTTAGCTTCATTTTTTATCCATTTGGCGAGATTTTCGTTAATTTGGCAAAATTTAAAAAAGTCGCCAAGTTGGCGACATTAAGCCAAATTCGTCGCCAAAATCTCGCCAAGCGTTATGGAAGGAGAAATAAGTTTTTCTTACAGCAAATAAATGACTATTGGCGTTCAAATGCAAAAGTATTACTCAAAGTATCTTTTCTCGTGAATAGAACGAGTTAGATCCACTTGAATGATGTTACCCAATTTTTCGTATGACATTACATATGAAAAGTGAACATGTTTTTTAACGGTTAATATTTTTTTTTTTATTTTACTTGATTTTTTGAGAAATTTATTTGAAAAATGTGCAATATCTCGAGAACGGTTAATGCTAGCATTCTATAGTTTGTGTCAATCGTTTTCTAGGGAAAAATTACATAAGAAATGTCTATTTGCGTAACTTTATTAAAGGTTTCGATTTTTTGATGACTTTTTCAAAATTTCACTCGAAAATTTATGAGGTTCTGAACATTCGATTGTGTTTAAAAACAATAAACTTCCAGTATTCATGGATTGTGATTTTTGTACCAAATTTCATTCGAATCGCTATATTCGTTCGTGAGATATTGTCTCCACAGACTCACTGACACACACACACACACATACATATTTTCACACACATACATATTTTCACACACACACACATACAGACTTTCACACACACACACACACATACATACTTTCACACACACACACACACATACACATACACTTTCACAGACACACACGCACATACAGACATCACCTCAATAATGTTCGATTCATGATCAGGGATGCTTGAAACGTGCTCTCCCGTCGGAAACTCGAATTCAAATTTTCGACCCCTTCACAATACTTTCCTTATACATTATATATATAAGGAAAATAAAAAGATGTTTAATCTGACAGTGTATTAGTAGAAAACAGATTAACATTATGAAATCAAAAAGTTACTGCCGGACAAATTGCTACATATTACAGCTACTGTATATAATATTTTCTTTTTCTTGCGTTAACGATTGAAACTTATATTATTTCTTAAGAGTTTTTTATATTCAAAATATTTGTAATTGATGACCCAGTTATTCATTTTCTTCTACAATCGTCAACAGTAAATTAGACATGCAAGTGGCAGTCTATTGCGCAATTCTTCCCTGAACGGTGTAACCAAACAAAGTTTCTACCATTACCATTGAGTTCTGTAATACAATTGGTATGAATGCTTACATTGTTCGGCCACGGTCTTCTTCGAAGTTGTGAAAATCATCTGCGCTTGAAGCATATATGTATGTATACGGCAAGAATTCTTATTTTTCCCATTCCGAAGAATGCTATCCAAATCTTTAATTTTAAATAATTCGTATTGTAATTGTGCAAATTACAAAAAATTTCACAAAGTCCTAGATTATTACATGATCATCATAAATATAAAATTTTATGGTGATATCTGCATTTCTTCTTGAGTTGTTGTATAGCCTACACGTCTTACGCTCAATGGAACTCTATGCTTGTTCTATGCCTAAATCATTCCATAGATGCCAGATGGGGTGTCAAAACATCCGATCAAGTGCAATACAATGCAAGCAATCAGCGTGGTTTCATTTAATTTTCAGCATTAAAATAATGATATCAATTCATTCCCTAACATAGATGGTGATTTTTAAGCTATTAAGCTATTTACATTTAAGCAATTCTACTTAAGCTATTCATGTGTAATACAATGCAAGCAAGCCGCGTGATTTCATTTAATTTTTAGCATTAAAATAATGACAGTGACTCATTTCTTAACATAAAGATGGTGATTTTTAAGCTATTAAGATATGAAACGATCACATGACCCACTTCAAAATGATATATGGCATCCATCTTGTTTCAAAATCGTGATTTTTTTAAGTTCTTTTTAATTCATATTGAGTGTTGTATCCGTCCTAAAACTACTTTATTTTTGCTTAAATTCTGTGCATCTACATACTGAAACAACGCAATGACAATATATTTGAGTTTAAATGCTCATCTAAATTTGATTATTTCTACAACTAAGCCTATTTTTCACCTATGTAAAATGTAAACAGCAAAATATATAGAATGAGTTATATTAGAATTCCAGTATTTTTTTAACACAAAATAATTTAGTCCATGGAGTCTGCATGGCTGATATGAATGAAATATTAATTGATTTCATAAAGAGAAGGACGATTTTTTTCGATGAAGTTTCAAGCATAGAGTTTAATTTTTTGTAGCTCCACGGTCTTAAACAAAATGTTTAAATAAAATAAATTATTATAGTATTGTGATGAATGAAATGAATGGGAGAAAGTTATGAATGAAATCCTGTTTTTATAGAGAGATCCAGGCGTGTTATTTTTTCTATGACGTCATTTGAATTAATTTCAGTTGTTTTCGATGAAGTTTTCAAATATAAGAAATTATCGTAGTATTATGATAATTCTAAAACTATTACCGAGGAATGTATAACATTTTAGAGATGTTTAAACCAGGCAATTTATATTTCAATGCCGTCATTTGAATGAAGTTCATTTTTTTCGATGAAGGTTTAAGTTTTCAAATATAATAAATTAATGCAGTATTGTGATAAGTTTCAAAATATTACCGAGGAATGTATTGCATTTTAGACTTGTTTAAATAAAATTGCATTGAAGTTGGAAAGTGTTTCATAATCAATGCCTTAAGCATGATTGATCTTTCTTGTTTAACATGAAGATGGTGATTTTTAAGCTATTAAGCTATTCACATTTAAGCTATTCTATTTCGCGCATAGCTTGAAATGAAGGAATAAGATTAAATCATGTTATAGAAAATTAAATGGGATACAAAATCTTTCATGATTCACAATTGACCAAAAAATTTATAGAATGTTTTATATAAATAAGGTTAACAACTTATTCTAGAACATTTAGCTTGAAAAAGGTACATTCTAGTGCAACCGCCATACGTCAAAAGTTGTTAAAAATTTTGTTACAAAGCGATTAGTTCAAAATATGCTTTAGAATTATGATTTTATTATTTATCCATTATCTTTTTCAGTAATAGTTTATTTACTTGATGTTAATATTCATACGTACCCACATATGTTTTCTCATAAGATATTTTCAAATGCTGAGTTTCTTAATTTTCTGTTTAATTTCTGCAGCAATATATAATATTTGAGATCTTTTTGTATATGGTAAAATTGTATTGTAATTATGTCACTTTTTCTTGAACCCATTTATTACTTTCCTTATATACATAATGTATAAGGAAAGTATTGTGACGGGGTCGAAAATTCGAATTCGAGTTTTCGACGGGAGAGCACGTTTCAAACATCCCTGATCACGAATCAAACGTTTTTGAAGTGATGTCTGTGTGTGTGCGTGTGTGTGTGTGTGTCCGTGAGTCTGTGGAGACGATAACTGACGAACGAATGGATCGATTCGAACCAAATTTAGTACAAAAATCACAATCCATAAACACTGGAAGACTATTGTTTTTATACGCAATCGAATGTTCAGAACCCCCCTAAATTTTCGAATGAAATTTTGAAAAAATCGTCAAAAAATCAAAACCACCAATAAAGTTACGCAAATAGACATTTCTTATGTAATTTTTCATTAGAAAACGATTGACATACATTTTAAAACGCTAACATGAACCGTTCTCGAGATATTGCACATTTTTCAAAAAAATTATCAAAAAGTCATATAAAATTAAAAAAAAAAATATTTCCTCTTGAGAAATATGTTCACTTTTCATATCTAATACCATGAGTTAAATTGGATGACATCATTCTCGGTGATCTAGCTCGTTCCATTCATGAAAAAAGATACTTTGAGTAATACTTTTGTATTTGAACGCCAATAGTCATTTATCTGCTGTAAGAATAACTTATTTCTTCGTCCATAATGCTTGGCGAAATTTTGGCGACGAATTTGGCGGAATGTCGCCAACTTGGCGACTTTTTGAAATGTTGCCAAATTAACGAAAATCTCGCCAAATGGATAAAAATGACGCTAAATCAATGAAATGACGATTAATTGTCGAAAATTCAATATCTTGGAAAGAACATTAGTATCACCTATAAGAAAAACCTATTTATTTTACTGTAAAAGTAGTAAATTCATTACATTATATAAGGAAAGTCATGTATTGCCCACATCAGATTTTTTTATTAATGATATTCATTTCTAAGTTCGATTGGATGGATAGACTAATATAATGTGTATTTAAACTGAAATTTAACATCATGTAATTCTCTTTCTAACAAAAACTATGGGCATAAATATCATTTGCGCTGAAATACATTGTATAATTAATTTCTATTTTCATAACTTTCATTATTTTGCTAAATTTAGCAATAAATACATTTTTTATTTTTTAATTTCATAAAATCATTTGCGTTGAAATAGTACATTGTATAATTAATTTTTACTTTCATAACTTTCATTATTTTGCTAAACTTACCAATACATACATTTTTTAATTTTTAATTGCATAAAATGAGTGTCTTGATATTTTGTTTTTAATTCATTATTTATATATCTTTCTTAGAAAATTATACGTATCACCTAGTGTATATGTCATTATCGAAATGTGTTTTGATTTAAAAACATCCAATGCATCAGAAAGACATTTTTTCAATACAATATTTAAATAGAATGTCCTTTGAGACAATACATCCATGTATGTGTGACTGTGTACGAAATAGTGTAATAATGACGGAAAATACGCGACAAATATATTCCATCTCTTGACTACCAAATATAATTTACATATCTTTCTGCCGTAGATGTTTCGAACCACAATAGACACTCAAATACTTGCTCGACTTTGGCAAGTTGAGGTGCCCATTAATGACATGGATAAATTCAAAATAAATTTTAGTTACTTTTATATAGATAGTTCTTGTTTTCTATCTTTATGTTCGAAATAAAAATTTGAAAACGCGACTATCAACATTTTGAGACTTTTCATTCACAATCTAAATTATAGGAAAGCTCGCAATTAAAAAAAAATGGAAACTTCTGCGTGATTAAAATATGAGACGCCTGCCGATGGCGGTAAGATGTGAAAAGCATTCTAGAAATCTTTAGATTTGTGAATTTCTTGGTTTAGCAGAAAAAATACCGATGTTGAGACGTAATTCAAAGCATAAAAATGTATTTTATCTATAATTGATTGATTATGAATTTTCAGTATCATTGTTTTTGCCAAAGTTTTTTAAAGCATCTATTTCTCAGAATCGACTTTGAACAGACCTTAATATAATATGGATACTTTAATATGGATTCAACATCAAATTTTGGAGGAGGTCAGGATGTTCAACAAGTATTTTTACTCTCAGTTATTTTTCCATTTCCGGTTTAAAAGTTTTCATTTTCCTTGAAACAGCTATTTTTCAAGATTAACTATAAATAGAGCAAGATTACATCTGATATGGATTCAATATCAAATGTAGGGGGAATAGGGTGATTCACTAAAAATTTTAATTTCCAGTTCCAGCTTAAAAATTTTCATTTTCCCAGAAATAGCTATTTTTCTAGATTAGCTATAAATATAGCTTGGGTGATAACTGATATGGACTCAACGTCAAATTTAGGGGAAAATAAGGTGATTCACTTGGAATTTTCTTTTTCATGCCAGAAATGCCGCCCCTGATTAAAATATACTCTATAACAAAAAAAAAAAATCGATGCACCAAGAAGGAGTTATCCGATTGTAATGAAATTTCGTATGCAAAGGCATTTTGAGTGAACATGCAAATGAATAAAAATTGGTGTCCAGTGAATAAATAGTGGGAGCTCCAGTGCATCGGAACTTCTCATTCAGCAGGTGTATATAAGGAGCGATTCTGAATCTGTGGTCAAAATTTCTGTTGCATTTCGACTGCGGATATTTTAAGTATTTGGTAGTCATTTCTGGCACACTGACAGCACAGCGGTACGTAGACAACATTCTACGACCGGTTGTATTACCGTTCCTTTTGCGATACCCCGGACTTACTTTTCAACAAGATAATGCCCGGCCGCATACGGCACGTGTTGCTATGAATTGTCTTCAAGCTTATCCAACACTTCCTTGGCCAGCTAGGTCTCCTGATCTCTTTCCCATAGAGCACATTTGGGACGTTATGGGAAGGCGATTGCAACCATCCCGGAATGTTGACGATTTAGCTTAACAGTTGGAGACAATTTGGCAAGACATTCCGCAGGACACTATCCGTGAACTTTATCAGTCTATGCCATGCCGGGTGACATCTTGCATCCAGGCCAGAGGTGGACCAACGCCTTATTGACTCCCTCCCTTTGTATACGGTCAAACTCTAATTAATTAAGTCATTTCCGTTTTTTTTCATCCATTTCCATGACTGTACGTTTGGAGTGTGGCTAACTCGCCTTTTATAAGAACAACTTTTATAAATCGCTATCGTGGGTCCAGTTTATTACAACAATAGTGTTACCTTTCACTTTAAAGGACTTGTTTCGATTGATGCCATATTTGATAATGTACCCACCCGGGAGGGAGGTAAACTTACCCCCCAGGGGGGCTAATGACGTCACGAGCAAAGGCAATTATATCGTGGCTATTCTTCACAATAATAATATTGGAACTATTAAGTCTCATGGTCATTGAGCCATAAATAAACCCTTTTATGCAAGATTATTTGTCTTACTGCCACGCTAAAAAAATATATAATCTCGAACAAATTTCGAAGTTTTTGCTCGAGTTAAAAAAAATTCAATCCAGTTCTAGATTTTTTGATAACGTAGCCGGGTATAAAGTTTCGTGAAAATCCATTAATGTTTGTGGCGACTATCGTGCACATAAAAAATCGATCACAGACAGACAGGTGGACATCACTTCGAAAATAGTCTAAACGTCTTAAGGAGGTCTTAAAATTTATATTGGCATCAAAATCTCGAAAACGAAAATTTTCGTGAAAACAATACTTTCTCAATACTTAACTACGTATGAGAAAGTGAAAAATGTGAAAAAGAATATAACAAGAAGGATCAAACGTGTATAAAGCATTGTTTATGAAATACGTTCGAATTGAAATGCAATTTTATTTAAATATCTCTAACATGTGATACATTCAGCGCTGATATATTTTAAATTATCACAGTACTGCAATAATTTATTATATTTGAAAATTTAAAACTTCGTCGAAAAAAAATCTTTATTCACATGACATCATCGAAACAAAAATCGTCTGGGCCTCTATGTAAAAGCAATGAATATTTCATTCATATCCCTTTTACTCCAGACTTCAGAGCTAAATAATTTTGCGTTAAAAAAATTCAGCAATTCTTATACAATTCATTTTATAATCACTTGTGTACATTCTGCATTCATTAAAATTAGTATTCGTTGTAGAAATGATTAAAGTTTGATGATCATTTAAACTCAAAAATACTTTAATTACGTTGGCGCAAAATATAGATACACAGAAAGTACACAAAAATAAAGCTGTTCAGGACGGATGCAACACTAAATATAAATTTAAAAGAACTTCAACAATCACGATTTTTCACTGGGAAAAAAGATGGCTGCCATATTTTATTTTGAAGTGGGACACGTGATCTTTTTATATAATATGGATGTAATTATTATTTTAATTTTTATTTAAAAAACTACCGAACATATTTTGCTGAAATTTTTTTATATATTTTATGGGATAATTTGAATATTTTCTAAAATTTTCGAAGCAATTTGTGAATTTTAACTTCGCTTAAAAAATGTTTAAAAAATTAGGTTCAATAGGGATCAACGTATTTCAATTTTTCAACCTGGGTTCAAACCAAAACGAAATGGGTGATATTATTCATTTACATTCCCGGATATCCCACAGACCGTCTCAACAACATACTAAAAATTCACTTTGATAAGGTGATTTGTAAGGCTGTTATCATGCGAACCGACAGACGGACAGACAGAATAAACAAAGTCATAAACACTTTTCAACTATGCTAAAAAGTGTTAGAAATGCTTCATCGTTCCGTCGGAAATGAAGTGTACACTTATCACCATATGAAAGCTCTTTTTTAAATTTCTTATTTAATATACTACCTCTAAAAATTAAGACTGGCATTATTAGATGTGAAAAAGAAAAAAAGTTTTCTATTCATATTTTATTTTCCGGATGCAATCAACTACAGTTTTCTATCGTTCAACTATCCACGGAATCACATTTTATGTGCACACCCTGAATCGTTTAAAAATCAAGCTAGTCAATGCTAATGAAAGTCGTAACAATAAATTCAGATATATTGTCCTAAACGATAGTGTATATTTTTGAATTGGTAAAATAAATGAAATATTTCTTTTTACGAAACGGCAAATATAAATACGTTTTTAATAATGAAAGATGAAATTTTTGGAAAAAACAGTTTTCAATTAAAAAATTTCGAAATGTATTTGAATAAAAAAAAATCTGATGTGTGCAACACATTACTTTCTTTATATAATGCAATGAATTTACTACTTTAACAGTAAAAACAATAGGTTATTCTTATAGTAGATATATTCTTTCCAAGATAATGAATTTTCATAAATTAGTCGTCATTTTCATTGATGTAGCCTTTATTATCCATTTGGCGAGTTTATCGTTAATTTAGCAACATTTAAACAAGTCGCTAAGTTGGCGACATTCCACCAAATTCATCGCCAAAATCTCGGCAAGCGTTATGGATGGAGTAATAAGTTATTCTTACAGCAGATAAATGACTATTGGCTTTCAAATACAAAAGTATTTCTCAAAGTATTTTTTTTTCATGAATGGAATGAGCTAGATCCACGAGAATGATGTCACCAAATTTATCGCATGATATTACATATGAAAAGTGAACATATTTCTCAACAGGTAATACTTTTTTTCTATTTTACATGATTTTTTGATAATTTTTTTTAAACTGTGCAATATCTCGAGAACGGTTCATGCTAGCGTTCTAAAATTTATGTCAATCGTTTTCTAATGAAAAATTACATAAGAAATGTCTATTTGCGTAACTTTATTAAAGGTTTTGATTTTTTAATGATTTTTTCAAAATTTCACTCGAAAATTTAGGGGCGTTCTGAACATTTGATTGCGTATAAAAACAATAGGCTTCCAGTATTCACGGATTGTGATTTTTGTACCAAATTTCATTCGAATCGGTCCATTCGTTCGTCAGTTATCGTCTCCACACACTCACTGACACACACGCACACACACACACACACACACACACACACACACACACAGACATCATCTCAAAAATGTTCGATTCGTGATCAGGGATGCTTGAAACGTGCTCTCCCGTCGAAAACTCGAATTCGAATTTTCGACCCCGTCACATTACTTTCCTTATACATATAAGGAAAGTGTATAAGGAAAGTATATAGGAATATGATGTATATAAGGAAAGTAATCAAATAAATGGCATTTTGATTAAAAATTTTTACTAGAACAATCAAGGCCTTTTCTATGGGTTCCACACTTTAAATCTCTGCACTTTTCATATATCTCTATACAGATGCACACGCACACATCTAGATTTATAGATATAGACATCTAGTTTATTTGCAATAATTTACATTTTTTTTAGATCATAAACATTTTTTACCAATATTTGTTAAAAAAAATTTAAATTATATTTATGACTAACGATTTTTGCCATATGATAAAACACAGAGAATTTTAAAATATAAATCTCTGTTCAACTGTAAAATAGACAGAAAAATAATTTAAAATTGTAATCCGTGACATTAAAAAAGAGCTTGAAAAATAATTTAAATCACTTTCTATTGTGCTCGGAAATTGACGACAGAACTACATATAAGAACATTTTAATACGATTAGACAGTGAAGTTTGCAGTTAAAAATTATGAATGCAAAATCTCAGTTTTCCTTTCACGATATTTTTAAGTCTTCTTGTTTTTTGTACGTCTCGCCCCCTTTCATTATTATGAAAAAGAAAGAGGTGATTTTTTTTTTAATGATGCTGAAAAAATTTGGGGAAAAAATGATTCTTATTTATTTTATTTTTTTATCAAAACATGCACGAGCAATGGTTGGTTTTTTTTTCTTTCTTCTTTCTGCGTATTTGAGACAGAAAATAATGCTCATTTTTTTTGTCATTGAACAAAGGATTGCCCAAATTTGAGAAGAGTTTTGGTCATTGTAGTCTCCGTCATATTGTGGTACAAATAAATTCCTGTTTCCTTGAAAATCTTCAAGCTCTATAATGTTACGCAAATCTCCGTTTTAACTTCTATGAAGTACTCAAGTATCTTAGAAAGAGTTACGAAATTTTTGTATCTCATAGTGGTAGTGTGTTTCTCATTTTCTTCCTTCAGATTTCAGATGGAAGTGGAATTTCCGATCTGAAAACCACATCATTTGTTACAATTTGAAAATACAAGATAACATCATGTGCGTAGAAAAATTGCGAGTGAAATATCGTGCTATAAATCATAGGGTCCTTGGAAAAAATCGAAACTTGGTCTTTTCAAGGCCTCAATGACATCCAATCTGCAGGGTTAAATTGTTCGAGCGCCATTAAAAATATCTCAAGTCCCAACTGGGATTCGAATCACGGATCTTCGAACTAGCCGGACCACGCTCTATCCATAAAGCTTCTGGGTCGAAATTTCTATTCCTTACTAGAAAGTGTACCTAATGTTGCTTGGAATTTCAAGGATAAACTCCAGTCATTCATTCAGTTTTTCAAACGGCGTAGACACTCGCTGTGTCTCTACACTGTAAAACATTCTGAAAGCTTTGTTCATTTTGTTTTTCAGCTACTTTGTCGATCATTTCGACAACCTCATAAGAAAAACCACAATTACAGACATTCATGAAAATTCTAGCTTCATTTCTAAAATATTCAGCTAATTATCATCTGCCAAAGCATTATTTTTGTGTGTATATATATATACATATATATATATATATATATATATGTCCATAACTATCAGGAACATTACGGACAGATGATGTCTCTGAAACTTTTAGTAACATGCTTACAAATAGTTTACAGTGTACTAAATGTGCTTAATGCGCATTAAATTCCTAAACACGCCTTTGCCCACTGCGAGGGCGTAGGACAAATTGACCGCTATACCCTTATATGACCGAATCAGATATTGTTTAAATTTCACACAATAATTAGTCAAATTAATAACCTTTTCGAATATCGTAATATTACGATGCTCTCCTAAACACAGCACACATCAAGAAAACAAATAAAACATAGCTATGCTTAATTGAGAATGGAGCTATAATAAAATGTAGAACAAAGCATGCTTGTGTTCCTTAAAAGTCTTTAAAACTATTTCATTGCTGCATCAAACGACGATCTCTTGATAATTTTAAGATGCGCGTTGGGTCGTTTTTTGTTTTACTATAAGGTCCATTTAACAACTTTTTTGATTTTTTTCAACATATTCAAACTTATCAAGCAAAACAATATGGCCTCCGTTGTCAATTTTGGTGATTTATTTATTTCGAATTTTAAGGGCCTTAAAGCTGCTTAAGTAAATTTTCTGCCCTATCCGCGCTTTGTTAATTTTCGCGGCACACATATTTCGCCGCTATACTTAGATTATGTGCCGCTATGCTTAGATAAATGCTATGCTTAGATTATAGTAAAACTAAATTTAATACCCAATAAAACATAGAATATATGTTTTATTTTAAAATATTTTTGGTACTGCCATCTGTTGTCTTAATTTAATTCATACCGACTACTTTTACTTTTTAATGAACATTTTTAAATATCTATTCCTTCTAATACGTTATTAAATAACAGATCATATATAATGCCATAATCACGGAAACGTAATTGAACTCGAACTTGAAGACAAAGGAACTTGAAGACAAAACTGCAGTCCTCAGTGATGTACATTCAGATCCCTTATCAAATTTATAGAATGATAAATTACCTTTCTGTGATTGTGGCATTATTATATATGATCTGTTGTTGTATTTAACACTGTATTAAAAGGAATAGATATTTAAAAATGTTCATTAAAAAATAAAAATAATCGGTATGAATTAAATTACGACAACAGATGCAGCACCAAAAATATTTTGGATTAAAATAAAAAATATATTCTATGCTTTTTGGGGCATGAAATTTAGTTTTAATATAATCTAAGCATTGCGTTTTATCTTTTAAAAAATATTTCGCAACTGTTTGAGCGGAATTTCGGCAAAATATGTGTGCCGCGAAAGTTAACAAATCGCGGATAGGGCAGAAAATTTACTGACGCTCACCCTTAAATTAATTAAAACTTGAAGCGCTTGAAGAGTACATTTTTCTACAGCTACCACAGTGCTGAAATTACAATGACAGTAGAAAAAATTGCTTCCTGTGCAAGAATGACAATCAAATTGCACGCTGCATAATTTTCATCAGCGCCATAAGGATCTTTCATATTTTTCGGTTCCTGTTTCTTTCAGTTTCTTCCACTGGCCTAGTAGAAATCTAATCCCGATTCCCTGAGTCTAATAATAGATTATTTCAGCACCCGTAATCAGGATGTAACTGAACCTTTTGTGTAATATTCTTTTCATATTAGTGTACAATTTAATCTATAACTGCTTAATTTTAAATCGAAAAAATTTTCTTCTATTTTTATAATTCATTTATAAGAGTCTCTAATACACTGTAAAACATTTGCAAGAATATAACTAAAAGTTTCAGGGGAATCCGCGGTTCGTTATGGGGAGTAAGGTTTCTGATAGCTATGGATAATATATATATATATATACAAAAATAATGCTTCAGCGAAAGATAATTAGCTGAATATTTCAGAAATGAAGCTGAAATTTCATGAACGCCTGTAACTGTGGCTTTTCTTTATCCAATTGCCGAAATTGTCAACAATGTAGCTGAAAAAATGATTAAGGTTGCAGAATGTTTTACTGTGTATGCTCATGAAAAATTCACCTTTTCTTTTTTGTAATCATTTGCATAAAATATCGTCAAGAGTCTGTCAAATATTTTCAAATCAGCAGGATCCGAAATATATCAATTTTACAAAAATTATATATATATATATATATATATATATATATATATATATGTATATATATATATATATATATATATATATATATATATGTATCTATATATATACATATATATATATATATATATATATATGTATCTATATCTATATATATATATATATATATATATATATATATATGTATCTATATATATATGTATCTATATATATATATATATATATATATATGTATCTATATATATATGTATCTATATATCTATATATATATATATATATGTATCTATCTATATATATATATATATATATGTATCTATATATCTATATCTGTATATATATATATTTATATATCTATATCTGTATATATATATATATATATATATATATATATATATATATATATATATATATATATATCTAGTAATAGAATTTATTTTAATTCATTTTAATTTTTTATTATGTATTACTTTCTCTACTTTCATCCATTGTTAATTGTAGTTTATTGTGACTCATTCTCCTATTTTATTCTTTTCTTTTATTTGCATAGGTTACTTATTATATTTTTGCTTAAAGTATTATTAATTATTGTCTTCCTTTCTGTTTTATTATTTGGTAAATATTTGTATTGCAATTATTCTTTAGCTATTAGTAAATTAATATTAGAATTTCCTTAATCTAGTGCTGCCATCTATCGTTTTTTAAATCTAACTGCAAATTTTCTTCGCTATTAGTAATTAAATATTAGAAGTATCTTATTCTAGTGCTGCCATCTATCGTTATTATTTCTTACTAATTTATTGGTTTTGTGTTTTTATGACTGGGTAACTGCAATTGGGATTTTTGTATTGATGTTATAGATACCTTTTATAAACTGTACTTTTTAGTGCAATCTTTTTATTACTTTTTTGGACAGGATTCTATGTGAATTCCAGATTTACACAGTATATATTTTATTATACCTTGTGTTTTAATTAATCTAGTTTAGAACTGATTATATTTATATTGTTAATCAATTCTTTTTATCTTGTAATATCCTACTTATTACATTTTATTAGGTTTTACATGGACTTAGTTGTATATATTTTTATATATAAGCAATTATTTTATTTTTATTTATATTATTTATAAATGTTAATGCTATTCTCTTTATATTACTTTAACTCTTATGAATTACACATCTTATTTGATTTAGTGACTGGCAAATATATTTATTCTTGTTATTATATAATTTGATAAATATTGCCCGGTATTTACAATTTAGTTGGGAATTGTTTAGACCGTTATCATTTTACCAACAGTGTGCCATAGATTGTTTTGGATATAATAATTGCCCAGCTAAAAATTATAACTTCAATAAATGTAAGAATAAAAATTGTAAAACCTGCCCATATGCTTCTAACTCACAAATTACTAATCTAAATAGTCATAAGACTTTCTGTAAAATTTTTAATTGCATCTACAAATTATCTTGTAATATATGTAATATATCTTATATAGGACAAACCAGTAATCCTATTCATCTACGTATGAATGTACATAGAGATCATGTTAAAAAATATATCCACAATAATAATTTTCTTCCTACTTCTAATAAAATCGAATATAAACACTTTGCTCATCATGGTTTTGAAAATATAACTATACATATTTTGGACATTAAAATAAATACTGCTGATAGATTATTCTTTGAAAACTTCTATATTAAATCACATTGTACTCTGTTTCCATATGGATTAAATCAGTTATATCTCAATGGTAATATTGTTAAGAATAATTTTGTAGATAATAAATATTCTATTTTTAATCACCTTTTTTTTAAACCTCTTTTACATAATAGTAAATTGGCTAAACTCAAAAGATTTAAACGCGGTAAAGGAAGCTCCTCCCAATATGATATTAAAGCGGAGATTAAAAGTATGCATCAACAATTCAATAACACATATCAATGGAAATTTATTAAATCATGGGTATTTGCAGTTAAGAAAAAACAATTAAACACAGTTTATGCTATTTTCTTAAAGTTAAATCTTACTAATGAACATTTTAATCATATTTTCTATGATTTGCTCATTACTAGATCAAAATATTTAAAAATAAAACTTAATCAATTTCATCATAATAACTGTTCCAATTCTTATTGTGTAATATCATTTAAGCATCCTATTTATAATTCCATAAACTTTAAGAATTTATTTAATCAATTTCATCATTTATTGCCTGTAAAGGATTTGAATGTTACAAAAACTTTTAAATATAACAAGCCTATTGGAAGAACCATTTTTAATTACAATGCAATTTCAAAATCTCTCTCAGTCGACATAGATTCCTCAACAAATTTAGATGGTGAATGTATTTGTAGTGCTGATAATTATGCTGAATTTATAAATCCACAATTGGGTCATATAGTTACTGGAGACTTAGCCATTGTAAAAGATAAATCTTTAAGAACTATAATGTCATTTGGCACTAAATTCAGGTTACCTTCATGTAATAATTCTAAACAAGTGTTAAAGTCAATCAATCTGGACCTTGATAAATTTATTTATGGATTAGCTTCTAAATATGCTCAGCCTTTAGAGGCATTTAATATGTGGAAATTTACTATTTTAAGATCTATTAAAAATACCATTTGTAGTATTAATTTATCTAGATCCATATATAATATGGATAATATAAAGCATTCTGTTAATGATTTACATAGATCTTTTGTTATTACTTATGTAGATAAAGCCTCTAATAATTATGCTATTATTTGTAAAAAATTCTATATTCAATATCTGCTAGATTATTTAAAAAATAATAGTCTATTTAAAATTGATTCACACTCTCTTAATAGTATCAAATTGAAAATTATCAATATGTATAGTGATTTAGATATTAATAATAAATTTTTGACATTTCCATATATTGTGCTTATACCTAAATTTCATAAAAATCCTATTAAATTTAGAACAGTTACTAGTGGTCATAATTCATACTCTACCACTGCTAGTAAATTATTACTAAATTATTTAAATGTACTAAATAGCAATTTACGAGATTCTGGTGATAGCTACATTATTCTAAATAACAGTAAGGAATTAAAAAATAAATTAAAAACGCATGGTAAAATAATAGGATTTCAAACTTTTGATTTTAAAGATCTATTTAATAATATTAAGATCACTGATCTATATGATGTCATTTTAGCTTTATATAATGCTTATATTACTAAACATTCTAATCTTACAAAATTTACCAATTTTCCTAAGCTTCTCCATTTTGTTCTTTTCAATAATTATATCTTTCAAGGTAATAAATTATACTTACAAGTCTCAGGTGTTCCACAAGGTGGCTGTAGTAGCAGTATGTTAGCTAATTTATACCTATATCATTATGAAAAATTCTTTACTTCAACTAATTATAAAATTTATAGATATGTAGATGATCTGATTTGTCTTGTATTTACTGATAACTATGTCATAGATATAGATTTCTATCCGGATAATTTGGAATTAATACCTAATGAAACTTCTATTAGTAATAATGTTTATTATTTGGATTTAAATCTAATTATAGAACCTGCTCATGGGATAGTTACTAAATTATATGATAAAAAAGATTTTTTTAAATTTAATATTAATAAATTATTACCTTTTAATTCCTGCAACTCGATTCAATTGTTTAGAAATATTATACTTAATCAACTTTTTAGAATTTATAGATTATCAGATAAAAAATTTCATGCTTTGCACATTAATAACCTCAAAATTACCAGTAAAATGTATCAATATCCTGCATATTTAGTCAATAGTATAGTTAATAAGTTTCGATTAGCCTAAAATTCTCATATTCTCCCCTTATTATCTTATTTTAGCCGTACTTCTTCATTCTCCTGCAATTATATTTTCATCTTTTTATCTCGAAGCTTTAACAGTTGAATAACTCATTTTATTGCTTTTGCGCAGTACTGTTTTTATTACTCTCTTTGGCAACAGCAAATCACATCTTTTCATTTTGGCATATGGCAACGATGATCCAGTCATATTTTGCTCGTCATGGTTGCACTGAAGAGGTGCGTTTTGAGGTATTTATGTTTCCTTTATTGTTCCAATCTTTATGCTTGTCGTCCATATAACACAAGTTTATAGATAAAATCTATCTTGTGTTTCATAAACAAGCATTTTTGTGTTCATTTCGAAAAGATATATGGACCCGATGAGAATTTTTTCGAAATGAACTTTTCGTAAGCCTAATCTCGTAAGCCTAAATCTCCTCCATGTGCAAGCTTTTTTGCTTGATTTTTTTGTTTTCTTATTTGCATTCCTCATTTTTGAAATTTGTTGATTGTCTTTGTCCTTATGACTTGCATTATGTTTTATTATTTCCTCTTTTTGTCTTAATTTCTTTGTATTTGTAGAAAATTTTGGAATAGTGTATTATGAGTTACTACATACATTCTAACTTTGGATTTAATAATTTATTTTTATATATATCTGTATATATATATATATATATATCAGTTGACAACGGAAAATTTTTATAAGCTCAAGATTTCTGATTTAGTGTTTGAATCAAATGATATTAAGCAAAGTTTTATAAAACTTCTTGATGCATTAATTCTTCTTTTGTCACAGAACTTAAATGTTTTCTGTAGTCTTTAAAAGGTGCTTAAAAAGTGCTTATTTTTAAATGGGAAATGTGCCGCAAAAACCCTGAAAAGTACTCTTCATTTCAAACGCAAATAAACACATTTAACACACGCAAACGCACACTTAGAGCGAAATATAAAAACCATGTTGTGACGTCATAATTTCTGATAAATGTAGTTTCCTCTCCGTCACGTCTCGGTGACACCAGTTGCAATGGATACTACCCCGAGCAGAATTCTGTCTAAAAATAAAAATTTCAGCGTAATTTAAGTGCATGTGTATTAAAAATTGAAATAATTATACACATCCAAATACTCATATAAATTAATGTAAAAAGAAAGCTATGTAAAAAACAGGTCTAGAAAAATGTTCATTAGTTACTCTCTGAAAAAATTCAACAATACACCGGTGCTCCTTGGAAGAATTTATCGTAGTGCTGTTGCTTCTCGGAAGTATTTAGCACAGTGTTGGTGTTCCTCGGAAGAATTTAATATCGTACTGGTGATTCTCGAAAGAACACAAATTTAGGCAGCGAATAGGACTAGTGCTTTGCCGAAGAATTTAATACAGTCCTGTTGTTCCCCAGAAAAATTTAACATAGTGTTGGTGCTCCCTGGAAGGACTTAACATAGTCCTCCGGAAGAATTAAAGATAGGGTTAGTATTCCCTGAAGAATATTATATAGTACTGGTGCTCTCTAGAAGAATTTAACATAGTTCTGGTGCTCTCCAGAAGAACCTAACATAGTTCTTCTGCTCCCCAGAACTTAACATAGTTCTGCTGCTCCCCAGAAGAATTTAACATAGTGTTGGTGCTCCCTGGAAGGACTTAACATAGTACTCCGGAAGAATTAAATATAGGGCTAGTGTTCCCTGAAGAATATTATATAGTGCTGGTGCTCTCCAGAAGAATTTAACATAGTTCTGGTGCTCTCCAGAAGAACCTAACATAGTTCTTCTGCTCCCCAGACCTTAACATAGTTCTGCTGCTCCCCAGAAGAATTTAACATAGTGTTGGTGCTCCCTGGAAGGACTTAACATAGTCGTCCGGAAGAATTAAAGATAGGGTTAGTATTCCCTGAAGAATATTAATTGTAGTGCTAGAATTATAGTGCTGGTGCTCTCTAGAAGAATTTAACATAGTTCTGGTGCTCTCCAGAAGAACCTAACATAGTTCTTCTGCTCCCCAGAACTTAACATAGTTCTGCTGCTCCCCAGAAGAATTTAACATAGTGTTGGTGCTCCCTGGAAGGACTTAACATAGTCCTCCGGAAGAATTAAATATAGGGTTAGTATTCCCTGAAGAATATTATATGGTGCTGGTGCTCTCTAGAGGAATTTAACATAGTTCTGGTGCTCTCCAGAAGAACCTAACATAGTTCTTCTGCTCCCCAGAACTTAACATAGTTCTGCTGCCCCCAGAAGAATTTAACATAGTGTTGGTGCTCCCTGGAAGGACTTAACATAGTACTCCGGAAGAATTAAATATAGGGCTAGTGTTCCCTGAAGAATATTATATAGTGCTGGTGCTCTCCAGAAGAATTTAACATAGTTCTGGTGCTCTCCAGAAGAACTTAACATAGTTCTTCTGCTCCCCAGAACTTAACATAGTTCTGCTGCTCCCCAGAAGAATTTAACATAGTGTTGGTGCTCCCTGGAAGGACTTAACATAGTCCTCCGGAAGAATTAAAGATAGGGTTAGTATTCCCTGAAGAATATTATATAGTGCTGGTGCTCTCTAGCAGAATTTAACATAGTTCTGGTGCTCTCCAGAAGAACCTAACATAGTTCTTCTGCTCCCCAGAACTTAACATAGTTCTGCTGCTCCCCAGAAGAATTTAACATAGTGTTGGTGCTCCCTGGAAGGACTTAACATAGTACTCCGGAAGAATTAAATATAGGGCTAGTGTTCCCTGAAGAATATTATATAGTGCTGGTGCTCTCCAGAAGAATTTAACATAGTTCTGGTGCTCTCCAGAAGAACCTAACATAGTTCTTCTGCTCCCCAGAACTTAACATAGTTTTGCTGCTCCCCAGAACTTAACATAGTTCTGCTGCTCCCCAGAAGAATTTAACATAGTGTTGGTGCTCCCTGGAAGGACTTAACATAGTACTCCGGAAGAATTAAATATAGGGCTAGTGTTCCCTGAAGAATATTATATAGTGCTGGTGCTCTCCAGAAGAATTTAACATAGTTCTGGTGCTCTCCAGAAGAACTTAACATAGTCCTGCTGCTTCCCAGAATTCAACAATAAAAAATGAAGAGAAAATCCAACAATATACTGGTGCTCCTTGGAAGAATTTATCGTAGTGCTGTTGCTTCTCGGAAGTATTTAGCACAGTGTTGGTGTTCCCCGGAAGAATTTAATACAGTACTGGTGATTTTCGAAAGAACACAAATTTAGGCAGAGAATAGTACTAGTGCTTTGCCGAAGAATTTAATACAGTCCTGTTGTTCCCCAGAAAAATTTAACATAGTGTTGGTGCTCCCTGGAAGGACTTAACATAGTCCTCCGGAAGAATTAAAGATAGGGTTAGTATTCCCTGAAGAATATTATATAGTGCTGGTGCTCTCTAGAAGAATTTAACATAGTTCTGGTGCTCTCCAGAAGAACCTAACATAGTTCTTCTGCTCCCCAGAACTTAACATAGTTCTGCTGCTCCCCAGAAGAATTTAACATAGTGTTGGTGCTCCCTGGAAGGACTTAACATAGTACTCCGGAAGAATTAAATATAGGGCTAGTGTTCCCTGAAGAATATTATATAGTGCTGGTGCTCTCTAGAAGAAATAACATAGTTCTGGTGCTCTCCAGAAGAACCTAACATAGTTCTTCTGCTCCCCAGAACTTAACATAGTTCTGCTGCTCCCCAGAAGTATTTAACATAGTGTTGGTGCTCCCTGGAAGGACTTAACATAGTCCTCCGAAAGAATTAAATATAGGGTTAGTATTCCCTGAAGAATATTATATGGTGCTGGTGCTCTCTAGAGGAATTTAACATAGTTCTGGTGCTCTCCAGAAGAACCTAACATAGTTCTTCTGCTCCCCAGAACTTAACATAGTTCTGCGGCTCCCCAGAAGAATTTAACATAGTGTTGGTGCTCCCTGGAAGGACTTAACATAGTACTCCGGAAGAATTAAATATAGGACTAGTGTTCCCTGAAGAATATTATATAGTGCTGGTGCTCTCCAGAAGAATTTAACATAGTTCTGGTGCTCTCCAGAAGAACTTAACATACTTCTGCTGCTCCCCAGAACTTAACATAGTTCTGCTGCTCCCCAGAAGAATTTAACATAGTGTTGGTGCTCCCTGGAAGGACTTAACATAGTACTCCGGAAGAATTAAATATAGGACTAGTGTTCCCTGAAGAATATTATATAATGCTGGTGCTCTCCAGAAGAATTTAACATAGTTCTGGTGCTCTCCAGAAGAACTTAACATAGTTCTGCTGCTCCCCAGAACTTAACATAGTTCTGCTGCTCCCCAGAAGAATTTAACATAGTGTTGGTGCTCCCTGGAAGGACTTAACATAGTACTCCGGAAGAATTAAATATAGGACTAGTGTTCCCTGAAGAATATTATATAGTGCTGGTGCTCTCCAGAAGAATTTAACATAGTTCTGGTGCTCTCCAGAAGAACTTAACATAGTTCTTCTGCTCCCCAGAACTTAACATAGTTCTGCTGCTCCCCAGAAGAATTTAACATAGTGTTGGTGCTCCCTGGAAGGACTTAACATAGTCGTCCGGAAAAATTAAAGATAGGGTTAGTATTCCTTGAAGAATATTATATAGTGCTGGTGCTCTCTAGAAGAATTTAACATAGTTCTGGTGCTCTCCAGAAGAACCTAACATAGTTCTTCTGCTCCCCAGAACTTAACATAGTTCTGCTGCTCCCCAGAAGAATTTAACATAGTGTTGGTGCTCCCTGGAAGGACTTAACATAGTACTCCGGAAGAATTAAATATAGCGTAGTGTTCCCTGAAGAATATTATATAGTGCTGGTGCTCTCCAGAAGAATTTAAGATAGTTCTGGTGCTCTCCAGAAGAACTTAACATAGTTCTTCTGCTCCCCAGAACTTAACATAGTTCTGCTGCTCCCCAGAAGAATTTAACATAGTGTTGGTGCTCCCTGGAAGGACTTAACATAGTCCTCCGGAAGAATTAAAGATAGGGTTAGTATTCCCTGAAGAATATTATATAGTGCTGGTGCTCTCTAGAAGAATTTAACATAGTTCTGGTGCTCTCCAGAAGAACCTAACATAGTTCTTCTGCTCCCCAGAACTTAACATAGTTCTGCTGCTCCCCAGAAGAATTTAACATAGTGTTGGTGCTCCCTGGAAGGACTTAACATAGTACTCCGGAAGAATTAAATATAGGGCTAGTGTTCCCTGAAGAATATTATATAGTGCTGGTGCTCTCCAGAAGAATTTAACATAGTTCTGGTGCTCTCCAGAAGAACCTAACATAGTTCTTCTGCTCCCCAGAACTTAACATAGTTCTGCTGCTCCCCAGAACTTAACATAGTTCTGCTGCTCCCCAGAAGAATTTAACATAGTGTTGGTGCTCCCTGGAAGGACTTAACATAGTACTCCGGAAGAATTAAATATAGGGCTAGTGTTCCCTGAAGAATATTATATAGTGCTGGTGCTCTCCAGAAGAATTTAACATAGTTCTGGTGCTCTCCAGAAGAACTTAACATAGTTCTGCTGCTCCCCAGAATTCAACAATAAAAAATGAAGAGAAAATCCAACAATATACTGGTGCTCCTTGGAAGAAATTATCGTAGTGCTGTTGCTTCTCGGAAGTATTTAGCACAGTGTTGGTGTTCCCCGGAAAAATTTAATACAGTACTGGTGATTTTCGAAAGAACACAAATTTAGGCAGAGAATAGTACTAGTGCTTTGCCGAAGAATTTTATACAGTCCTGTTGTTCCCCAGAAAAATTTAACATAGTGTTGGTGCTCCCTGGAAGGACTTAACATAGTCCTCCGGAAGAATTAAAGATAGGGTTAGTATTCCCTGAAGAATATTATATAGTGCTGGTGCTCTCTAGAAGAATTTAACATAGTTCTGGTGCTCTCCAGAAGAACCTAACATAGTTCTTCTGCTCCCCAGAACTTAACATAGTTCTGCTGCTCCCCAGAAGAATTTAACATAGTGTTGGTGCTCCCTGGAAGGACTTAACATTGTACTCCGGAAGAATTAAATATAGGGCTAGTGTTCCCTGAAGAATATTATATAGTGCTGGTGCTCTCCAGAAGAATTTAACATAGTTCTGGTGCTCTCCAGAAGAACTTAACCTAGTTCTGCTGCTCCTCAGAACTTAACATAGTTCTGCTGCTCCCCAGAAGAATTTAACATAGTGTTGGTGCTCCTTGGAAGGACTTAACATAGTACTCCGGAAGAATTAAATATAGGAGTAGTGTTCCCTGAAGAATATTATATAGTGCTGGTGCTCTCCAGAAGAATTTAACATAGTTCTGGTGCTCTCCAGAAGAACTTAACATAGTTCTGCTGCTCCCCAGAACTTAACATAGTTCTGCTGCTCCCCAGAAGAATTTAACATAGTGTTGGTGCTCCCTGGAAGGACTTAACATAGTACTCCGGAAGAATTAAATATAGGGCTAGTGTTCCCTGAAGAATATTATATAGTGCTGGTGCTCTCCAGAAGAATTTAACATAGTTCTGGTGCTCTCCAGAAGAACTTAACATAGTTCTGCTGCTCCCCAGAACTTAACATAGTTCTGCTGCTCCCCAGAAGAATTTAACATAGTGTTGGTGCTCCCTGGAAGGACTTAACATAGTACTCCGGAAGAATTAAATATAGGACTAGTGTTCCCTGAAGAATATTATATAGTGCTGGTGCTCTCCAGAAGAATTTAACATAGTTCTGGTGCTCTCCAGAAGAACCTAACATAGTTCTTCTGCTCCCCAGAACTTAACATAGTTCTTCTGCTCCCCAGAACTTAACATAGTTCTGCTGCTCCCCAGAAGAATTTAACATAGTGTTGGTGCTCCCTGGAAGGACTTAACATAGTACTCCGGAAGAATTAAATATAGGGCTAGTGTTCCCTGAAGAATATTATATAGTGCTGGTGCTCTCCAGAAGAATTTAACATAGTTCTGGTGCTCTCCAGAAGAACTTAACATAGTTCTTCTGCTCCCCAGAACTTAACATAGTTCTGCTGCTCCCCAGAAGAATTTAACATAGTGTTGGTGCTCCCTGGAAGGACTTAACATAGTCCTCCGGAAGAATTAAAGATAGGGTTAGTATTCCCTGAAGAATATTATATAGCGCTGGTGCTCTCTAGAAGAATTTAACATAGTTCTGGTGCTCTCCAGAAGAACCTAACATAGTTCTTCTGCTCCCCAGAACTTAACATAGTTCTGCTGCTCCCCAGAAGAATTTAACATAGTGTTGGTGCTCCCTGGAAGGACTTAACATAGTACTCCGTAAGAATTAAATATAGGGCTAGTGTTCCCTGAAGAATATTATATAGTGCTGGTGCTCTCCAGAAGAATTTAACATAGTTCTGGTGCTCTCCAGAAGAACCTAACATAGTTCTTCTGCTCCCCAGAACTTAACATAGTTCTGCTGCTCCCCAGAACTTAACATAGTTCTGCTGCTCCCCAGAAGAATTTAACATAGTGTTGGTGCTCCCTGGAAGGACTTAAGATAGTACTCCGGAAGAATTAAATATAGGGCTAGTGTTCCCTGAAGAATATTATATAGTGCTGGTGCTCTCCAGAAGAATTTAACATAGTTCTGGTGCTCTCCAGAAGAACTTAACATAGTTCTGCTGCTCCCCAGAAGTCAACAATAAAAAATGAAGAGAAAATCCAACAATATACTGGTGCTCCTTGGAAGAATTTATCGTAGTGCTGTTGCTTCTCGGAAGTATTTAGCACAGTGTTGGTGTTCCCCGGAAGAATTTAATACAGTACTGGTGATTTTCGAAAGAACACAAATTTAGGCAGAGAATAGTACTAGTGCTTTGCCGAAGAATTTAATACAGTCCTGTTGTTCCCCAGAAAAATTTAACATAGTGTTGGTGCTCGCTGGAAGGACTTAACATAGTCCTCCGGAAGAATTAAAGATAGGGTTAGTATTCCCTGAAGAATATTATATAGTGCTGGTGCTCTCTAGAAGAATTTAACATAGTTCTGGTGCTCTCCAGAAGAACCTAACATAGTTCTTCTGCTTCCCAGAACTTAACATAGTTCTGCTGCTCCCCAGAAGAATTTAACATAGTGTTGGTGCTCCCTGGAAGGACTTAACATAGTACTCCGGAAGAATTAAATATAGGGCTAGTGTTCCCTGAAGAATATTATATAGTGCTGGTGCTCTCCAGAAGAATTTAACATAGTTCTGGTGCTCTCCAGAAGAACTTAACATAGTTCTGCTGCTCCCCAGAACTTAACATAGTTCTGCTGCTCCCCAGAAGAATTTAACATAGTGTTGGTGCTCCTTGGAAGGACTTAACATAGTACTCCGGAAGAATTAAATATAGGACTAGTGTTCCCTGAAGAATATTATATAGTGCTGGTGCTCTCCAGAAGAATTTAACATAGTTCTGGTGCTCTCCAGAAGAACTTAACATAGTTCTGCTGCTCCCCAGAACTTAACATAGTTCTGCTGCTCCCCAGAAGAATTTAACATAGTGTTGGTGCTACCTGGAAGGACTTAACATAGTACTCCGGAAGAATTAAATATAGGGCTAGTGTTCCCTGAAGAATATTATATAGTGCTGGTGCTCTCCAGAAGAATTTAACATAGTTCTGGTGCTCTCCAGAAGAACTTAACATAGTTCTGCTGCTCCCCAGAACTTAACATAGTTCTGCTGCTCCCCAGAAGAATTTAACATAGTGTTGGTGCTCCCTGGAAGGACTTAACATAGTACTCCGGAAGAATTAAATATAGGACTAGTGTTCCCTGAAGAATATTATATAGTGCTGGTGCTCTCCAGAAGAATTTAACATAGTTCTGGTGCTCTCCAGAAGAACCTAACATAGTTCTTCTGCTCCCCAGAACTTAACATAGTTCTTCTGCTCCCCAGAACTTAACATAGTTCTGCTGCTCCCCAGAAGAATTTAACATAGTGTTGGTGCTCCCTGGAAGGACTTAACATAGTACTCCGGAAGAATTAAATATAGGGCTAGTGTTCCCTGAAGAATATTATATAGTGCTGGTGCTCTCCAGAAGAATTTAACATAGTTCTGGTGCTCTCCAGAAGAATTTAACACAGTTCTGGTGCTCTCCAGAAGAACTTAACATAGTTCTGCTGCTCCCCAGAACTTAACATAGTTCTGCTGCTCCCCAGAAGAATTTAACATAGTGTTGGTGCTCCCTGGAAGGACTTAACATAGTACTCCGGAAGAATTAAATATAGGGCTAGTGTTCCCTGAAGAATATTATATAGTGCTGGTGCTCTCCAGAAGAATTTAACATAGTTCTGGTGCTCTCCAGAAGAACCTAACATAGTTCTTCTGCTCCCCAGAACTTAACATAGTTCTGCTGCTCCCCAGAAGAATTTAACATAGTGTTGGTGCTCCCTGGAAGGACTTAAGATAGTACTCCGGAAGAATTAAATATAGGGCTAGTGTTCCCTGAAGAATATTATATAGTGCTGGTGCTCTCCAGAAGAATTTAACATAGTTCTGGTGCTCTCCAGAAGAACTTAACATAGTTCTGCTGCTCCCCAGAAGTCAACAATAAAAAATGAAGAGAAAATCCAACAATATACTGGTGCTCCTTGGAAGAATTTATCGTAGTGCTGTTGCTTCTCGGAAGTATTTAGCACAGTGTTGGTGTTCCCCGGAAGAATTTAATACAGTACTGGTGATTTTCGAAAGAACACAAATTTAGGCAGAGAATAGTACTAGTGCTTTGCCGAAGAATTTAATACAGTCCTGTTGTTCCCCAGAAAAATTTAACATAGTGTTGGTGCTCGCTGGAAAGACTTAACATAGTCCTCCGGAAGAATTAAAGATAGGGTTAGTATTCCCTGAAGAATATTATATAGTGCTGGTGCTCTCTAGAAGAATTTAACATAGTTCTGGTGCTCTCCAGAAGAACCTAACATAGTTCTTCTGCTTCCCAGAACTTAACATAGTTCTGCTGCTCCCCAGAAGAATTTAACATAGTGTTGGTGCTCCCTGGAAGGACTTAACATAGTACTCCGGAAGAATTAAATATAGGGCTAGTGTTCCCTGAAGAATATTATATAGTGCTGGTGCTCTCCAGAAGAATTTAACATAGTTCTGGTGCTCTCCAGAAGAACTTAACATAGTTCTGCTGCTCCCCAGAACTTAACATAGTTCTGCTGCTCCCCAGAAGAATTTAACATAGTGTTGGTGCTCCTTGGAAGGACTTAACATAGTACTCCGGAAGAATTAAATATAGGACTAGTGTTCCCTGAAGAATATTATATAGTGCTGGTGCTCTCCAGAAGAATTTAACATAGTTCTGGTGCTCTCCAGAAGAACTTAACATAGTTCTGCTGCTCCCCAGAACTTAACATAGTTCTGCTGCTCCCCAGAAGAATTTAACATAGTGTTGGTGCTACCTGGAAGGACTTAACATAGTACTCCGGAAGAATTAAATATAGGGCTAGTGTTCCCTGAAGAATATTATATAGTGCTGGTGCTCTCCAGAAGAATTTAACATAGTTCTGGTGCTCTCCAGAAGAACTTAACATAGTTCTGCTGCTCCCCAGAACTTAACATAGTTCTGCTGCTCCCCAGAAGAATTTAACATAGTGTTGGTGCTCCCTGGAAGGACTTAACATAGTACTCCGGAAGAATTAAATATAGGACTAGTGTTCCCTGAAGAATATTATATAGTGCTGGTGCTCTCCAGAAGAATTTAACATAGTTCTGGTGCTCTCCAGAAGAACCTAACATAGTTCTTCTGCTCCCCAGAACTTAACATAGTTCTTCTGCTCCCCAGAACTTAACATAGTTCTGCTGCTCCCCAGAAGAATTTAACATAGTGTTGGTGCTCCCTGGAAGGACTTAACATAGTACTCCGGAAGAATTAAATATAGGGCTAGTGTTCCCTGAAGAATATTATATAGTGCTGGTGCTCTCCAGAAGAATTTAACATAGTTCTGGTGCTCTCCAGAAGAATTTAACACAGTTCTGGTGCTCTCCAGAAGAACTTAACATAGTTCTGCTGCTCCCCAGAACTTAACATAGTTCTGCTGCTCCCCAGAAGAATTTAACATAGTGTTGGTGCTCCCTGGAAGGACTTAACATAGTACTCCGGAAGAATTAAATATAGGACTAGTGTTCCCTGAAGAATATTATATAGTGCTGGTGCTCTCCAGAAGAATTTAACATAGTTCTGGTGCTCTCCAGAAGAACTTAACATAGTTCTGCTGCTCCCCAGAAGAATTTAACATAGTGTTGGTGCTCCCTGGAAGGACTTAACATAGTACTCCGGAAGAATTAAATATAGGGCTAGTGTTCCCTGAAGAATATTATATAGTGCTGGTGCTCTCCAGAAGAATTTAACATAGTTCTGGTGCTCTCCAGAAGAACTTAACATAGTTCTTCTGCTCCCCAGAACTTAACATAGTTCTGCTGCTCCCCAGAAGAATTTAACATAGTGTTGGTGCTCCCTGGAAGGACTTATCATAGTACTCCGGAAGAATTAAAGATAGGGTTAGTGTTCCCTGAAGAATATTATATAGTGCTGGTGCTCTCCAGAAGAATTTAACATAGTTCTGGTGCTCTCCAGAAGAACCTAACATAGTTCTTCTGCTCCCCAGAACTTAACATAGTTCTGCTGCTCCCCAGAACTTAACATAGTTCTGCTGCTCCCCAGAAGAATTTAACATAGTGTTGGTGCTCCCTGGAAGGACTTAACATAGTACTCCGGAAGAATTAAATATAGGACTAGTGTTCCCTGAAGAATATTATATAGTGCTGGTGCTCTCCAGAAGAATTTAACATAGTTCTGGTGCTCTCCAGAAGAACTTAACATAGTTCTGCTGCTCCCCAGAACTTAACATAGTTCTGCTGCTCCCCAGAAGAATTTAACATAGTGTTGGTGCTCCCTGGAAGGACTTAACATAGTACTCCGGAAGAATTAAATATAGGACAAGTGTTCCCTGAAGAATATTATATAGTGCTGGTGCTCTCCAGAAGAATTTAGCATAGTTCTGGTGCTCTCCAGAAGAACTTAAAATAGTTCTGCTGTTCCCCAGAACTTAACATAGTTCTGCTGCTCCCCAGAAGAATTTAACATAGTGTTGGTGCTCCCTGGAAGGACTTAACATAGTACTCCGGAAGAATTAAATATAGGGCTAGTGTTTCCTGAAGAATATTATATAGTGCTGGTGCTCTCCAGAAGAATTTAACATAGTTCTGGTGCTCTCCAGAAGAACTTAACATTGTTCTGCTGCTCCCCAGAACTTAACATAGTTCTGCTGCTCCCCAGAAGAATTTAACATAGTGTTGGTGCTCCCTGGAAGGACTTAACATAGTACTCCGTAAGAATTAAATATAGGACTAGTGTTCCCTGAAGAATATTATATAGTGCTGGTGCTCTCCAGAAGAATTTAACATAGTTCTGGTGCTCTCCAGAAGAACTTAACATAGTTCTGCTGCTCCCCAAAACTTAACATAGTTCTGCTGCTCCCCAGAAGAATTTAACATAGTGTTGGTGCTCCCTGGAAGGACTTAACATAGTACTCCGGAAGAATTAAATATATGACTAGTGTTCCCTGAAGAATATTATATAGTGCTGGTGCTCTCCATAAGAATTTAACATAGTTCTGGTGCTCTCCAGAAGAACTTAATATAGTTCTGTTGCTCCCCAGAACTTAACATAGTTCTTCTGCTCCCCAGAAGAATTTAACATAGTGTTGGTGCTCCCTGGAAGGACTTAACATAGTACTCCGGAAGAATTAAATATAGGGCTAGTGTTCCCTGAAGAATATTATATAGTGCTGGTGCTCTCCAGAAGAATTTAACATAGTTCTGGTGCTCTCCAGAAGAACTTAACATAGTTCTGCTGCTCCCCAGAACTTAACATAGTTCTGCTGCTCTCCAGAATATAACATAGTGCTGATGTTCTCCAGAAGAATTTAACTTAATACTGGTGCTCCCCGGAATATAACGTAGTGCTGGTGTAAGAAAGCAAAAGTTTGGAAAGTAATTATCTAAATGTAGGCCAGGAAAAGACGGATAAGGAATATCCTATTATATATTCCAACCACCAACATATAAACAATGTCGATGCTCTTTACAATTTGGAATACCCAATGTCTTGCAATCACTCTTGCCTGCGGATTTTGAAACTTCTTCGCATTTAACCCCAGAAATGTTCTAGAGTCCAGAATAATCGCACCATTTCGCCTTGTCTGCAATCACGGGTATTCAAATGATCTCAGTCAGAGCTTCTGATGTTTCCGAAACCCCGCTGGAAACACTTGTGAGCAATTTGAGTTTCATTAATTTCGCACTTCACTTGCACTACGACGCGGGCGTTTTCCAGGTAAAACGACAGTCTATAATTCAGGCTGGCCCAAGCAGAATAATTACGTAGAATTCGAGGAATTTTCGGTGAATAAAGGAGTTATTCTTGCAGATAAGATTTTCGCAGAATTTTAAGCGAGCTAGCGTGGTCACTAATTGCAGGACTGCTCTTGAAAAGGCAAAACATTTTTACAATGCAAATTTTCTCTGCCTAAACTTGTGTTCTGTTTGTTCACTTACATTGTACGAAGTAACTTCAGGAATCAACCCAATGGTTTAGAACTTTAGAACATGTAATCAAAACAAATTGTGAAAGTGGCATGTATTTGCCTTCAACTTTTTCATTTTCCCAATACGAACATAGAAAGCGGGAAATTTTGGGGTTATCGTAAAAATATTTTTGCAGATGTACAGGAAACTCGTATGGTGCTACGCCACGAGACGAAGAATTTTTACTAAGCATTTTAGTTTCACGGAGAAAGCTGCAAAATCTCTCTACATAACGATTTTAGAAGAGAAAATTTTATTTATCTGTATGTAATAGCATAAACATAGAGATATTAGAAAGCAGACGGAGACATCAAATTACACGCGTGTAAGTATGCATCATTTCTGAAAGTGAACATTTTATATTTTGTGTATAATAAAGTCAATTTTATTCTGCCGCATTGTCTAAATGTTCGACTTGAGAGGAGGGGGGGGGGGGTGCAATGTATATACTGGGTTTGAGGATTTCTTTCTATCTTTTGCGGAAGGAAAAATGCTTTCTACTTATTTTGGCAATATTGTATAATTTTGTAATTAATTTTTTAATCCTATCTCTAAAGGAAGCGCTAGCCCCCGTAACTCCCTAAAAATGGGTCAACCACCTAAAGTTATCTCATCATATGGCACCATTGGGGTTTCCTGTACACCTGCATAAAAAATCTGATGTGAGCAGCACATGACTCTCTCTATATATAATGTAATGAATTTATATCTTTCACAGCGAAAAAAGGATGTATAAGATCCATGGCATAATGTTCTTAACGTTGAATTGTACATTGGGGCTTTTCCGGATTACAGCCTGCAAAACTATTTGAATTACCCAATTAACTTATACTTCACGCAACTCTATATTAGCAATTATCAATATTGATAGCATCCGTAATAAGTAATATATCCCATATAGTAAAACATACTTATAATTAATTCATCAATGGCGTCATTTTCGTTAACTTAGCGTCATTTTCGCAATTTTGACGATGTTTTCAACAATTTAAGGCGAAACATTGCTAAGTTGGCGATGTTTCGCTAAATAAGCTCGCCAAGTTCGCCAAATTTCTCCCTAAGCGTTACAGACGAACAGAGAGAAAAGGATCCGTTATATGCAAAAGACTGCTTGAAAATTTTAGCCCTCAAAATTCAAAACTATTATACCCAGTATTTTCTCTATTGAATAGAATGAACTAGATCCACGAGAATGATGTTAAAAGAGTTTATCGCATAATATTACATATGAAAAGTGAACTTATTTCACAATAGTTAATACTTTTTTCAGTTTTATGTGATTTAGTTTGATAAATTTATTTGAAAAAAGTGCAATATATCAAGAACGATTCATGCTACCGTTCTAAAATTTATGCGAGTCGTTCTATAGTGAAAAATTACACAAGAAATGATTTGTCAAGCAGCATCGGGCGCGGTTAGTACTCGAGTGGGTGACCACCTGGGAACACCGCGTGCTGTTGTCACATTTCGGACGCGGCAGCCCGGTGGTTTACGCGCTGAGTTTGCACGCTGCCACAACTGCCGCCGTGTTCATGCGGAGTACGATCACGTTAAACATGTGGGTCCGTATGTCCTTCCGAGAAGTTGGTGGTAGGGGAAGGAGGGTACGGTCCCTGTGGATGCCTCCCCCACCGGGTTCCGGTCTAAATTGGGTGGCTCTTCCCGGCCGTCTAAACGGTTACCTTACACCTTTCTGGTAGGCTGAACGGTCTGGGTCTCAACAACAACAACAACAAGAAATGATTTATTGAATATTCTAATTTTTAGATGATTTTTTTTCAAAATTTCATGCGAAAATTTAGTGGTTTTCCGACATTCGATTACGTTTAAAATCAATAGGCTTCCAGTATTTACTGACTGTAATTTTTGCACCTAATTTCGCTCGAAACGCCGCATTCGTTCTTGAGATATCGCCTTCACAGACTCACAGATACACACACACGTACTTGCGCTCACACACATGCATACATACTTACACACACATACACACAGACATCAGCTCAAAAACGACCGTCTCGAATTCAGAGATACTTGAAACGTCCTCTTCTGTCGAAAACTCGAATTCGAATTTTTGACCCCGTCACAACACTTTCCCTATACATTATACTCTGTATATAGAGAAAGTAACAATGTACGTTATTGTTTTATAATCAAGTAATTTTGACTTTCCTTATAAGAGTATAATGTATAAGAAACGTATTATGACGGTTTCGAAAATTCAAATTCGAGTTTTCGACGGAAGAGCGCGTTTCAAGCATCCCTGATCACGAATCAAACATTTTTGAGGTGATGTCTGTGTGTGTCAGTGAGTCTGTGGATGCGATATTTCACGAACGAATAGAGCGATTCGAATGAAATTTGGTACAAAAATTACAATCCGTGAATACTGGAAGCCTATTGTTTTAAACGCAATCGAATGTTCAGAACCCCCTTAAATTTTCAAGTGAAATTTTGAAAAAATCATCAAAAACTCAAAACCTTTAATAAAGTTACGCAATTAGACATTATTTCTTATGTAATCTTTCCTTAGAAAACGATTCACATAAACTTTAAAACGCTAGCATGAACCGTTCTCGAGGTATTGCACATTTTTTAGATAAATTTATCAAAAAATCACAAAAGATATTAACTATTGTGAAATATGTTTAATTTTCATATGGAATATAATGCGATAAATTTAATGACATCATTCTCTTGGATCTAGCTCGTTCCATTCTTGAGAAAATATGCTTTGTGTAATTCTTTTGTATTTGAACTCCAATAGTCATTTATCTGCTATAAGAATAACTATTTATCTTTCCATAACGCTTGGCGAGAGTTTGGCGACGAATTTAATGAAATGTCGCCAAGTTGGAGATTTTTTTAAATGTTGCCAAATTAACAAAAATGTCGCCAAATTGAAAAAAATGATGCTAAATCAATGAAAATGACGACTAATTTAAGAAAATTCAATATCTTGGAAAGAATATAAGTATCGAATATAATAATAAATATATTTTTCCGTCCGTAACGTTTGGTGACGAAAATTTTGGTGACGAATTTGTCGGAATATCTCCAACTTGCTGACTTTTTGAACGTTGCCAAATTGACGAAAATGTCAGCCAATTGATAGAAATTCATCAAATTGATGAAACCGATGCTAAATCAATGAAATGACGACTAATTGATGAAAGTGGAAAAAACATAAAAGTAGACTATAAGAATAACAAAATTCTCCGTCCGTCCGTAACACTTGGTGAGAAATTTAGCGGGATGTCGCCAACTAGGCGACTATTTTAATTGTTACCAAAGTGACAAAAATGTCGCCAACTTGATAAAAATGACGCCACGTGGGGAGTAATGTTTCGCAAATTCTGATTTCCGTCATAGGAGGGGAATACCTTCTAGTATATAAGAAATGCTCTTCTCTCCTTTTGTCTGCAACACTTGGGGATGTATTTGGCAACGATGGCAAATAATTTAGCAAAGTATCGCCAACTTGGCGATATTTCGCCCCCAGATTGACAAATCTATCGTCAAAATTGCAAAAATGATATTAAATTAATGAAAATGACGCCTAATTGATGAATTAAATATTAAAATATTTTAGTATATGTACTATATCGCTTATTGAGGATGCTATCAATAGTCAATATAGAGTTGCTCGAAATATAAGTTAATTGGATATTTTGAAATAGTTTTCCATGTTGTCATCCGGAAAATCGCCAAATGTACAATTCAACGATAAAAGCACAATACCGGGGATCTTATACATTATTTTTTGACTGTAAAAGTAGTAAATTAATTGCATTATATAAGGAAAGTAATGTGCTGCCCACATTAGATATTTTTGTTTGCCATTAATTGCAAAAGTAATTAAATCTTAATTATCTTATTCTATAACTATTAACCTTTCTTAAATCTCTAAAAATAATAAGGAGTCATTGAGTAAATTGACACATAAATTATGCGTATTAACTGAATGGTCACATCGAATGACAGTTATAACGAATTAGTGTGGAAAATCCATGGATCTGTTGATGTTCGTTATGACCGATTTCAACAGTAATTAAAATTTCTGGATAAAAAATACTTTTATTCCAAAACAACACTAAGCGTAAAAGATTTAACAAGTCTCCATCTCCTTAAAATGACCAAACAAGCGGCTGACATAATAAAACAGAATTAAATGCTCAAACGATTCATGAAGCGAAAAATTATATTATCAAAATACTGACAATTTCACAGCTTACTTTTACTCATATTATATCAACTGTTGCTAACTGAATTACAACTATAGTTTATATGTACCCTTTGTATGATCTCGAAAAATCTACGTACTCTGAAATTATAAGCTATTATTCTTAGTTCGCGAAGTTTTCAAAAGTCTACCAAAATAGTCACCATAGTCGCCATTTTTGCCGTCAGTATCAAGCGGATATTCAATTAATAACAATGATTATCTGAAAGGGCATCAAGATAGACATACTGCAGTATTTGCAACAATTTGAAGAAAATTGAAAAATTTCTGTAGTTCTGCATTTCCCACTTTCTCCTACTCCATTAATGCTTTTGTAAGAAATTTCCCTTCCGTAGGAATGTCCCTTTTCATGGGGAATTTACGATGATCTGACGGTCCTTTTTCAGCATGAGTTTCATGCATTAGCACTTTACCGTCACAACGTCTTAAATGTAAAGCAGCGGCTGAAACTCAAGCTCGATGACCCAAGACGTTTAGAAAAATTCTCAAGCCGCTTAAAATAACAAAAACAATTTTAATTGTAATAATTCAAAAACTTGCCGTATTTTGATAATTCCTCTCAAAGTTTTCCCTGGACCGTGACGTCACGAAAGACGAAATCCTACCGCACTGACATCAAGCTGACAACTTTTTGATTCGTTGCGGGGCTGACAGCCGAATTTCATATTGAAGAACCTTGCAAGGTTTGCAATACCAATGTGTTCTGCCTACATTGAACTTTGCTTCAAGTAAGTGAAAGTATTTGTCTTTAAAATATAGAATTTATACACTATTTTGTGAAACGGAAATTTCTTTAGTGCAGGTGTGCTTAATTTTGTATGGTCTAATGATTGTTTTGTAAATATTCAAATGTACCTTTAACAGTTGCAGTAACCAATTTGTTGCTTTTACATACAAAAGTAGTAAACTTTATTTTGAAAAAACGACGCAATTCGTTGATAATGCATTATACCATTTATTGTTATCTATCATACTTCCTAAGTAATCTTAAATCCTGATGTAATTGCCTATAAATAGCTAAGGAGAAAGATCAATTTTACCCTCTCAAATATTGTTTGTAGTACGATATTGAAAATTTTATGGACCTGTCATTATTTCTTAAATGCTATAACATTTTTAGAGTGCGTTTTCTTTCTCTTTATTTCTATATAAATTAACGAAAGTATAATGGGCATTTTTATTTTGAAATGGATTAATTGATAGTACGTAATGTGAAAGTATGTCTTGCGATATAAGATTTGCGCTTAGGTTTTTGGGATAAGTTGCGATACATACATTCCCAATGTTTTTAATATTATCTTATATGAGGTTAGGTTTTCACTTTATATTCAAGTTTGAAATAATAATAATAATAGTAATAATTATAATAAGAAAGTTTTGTGATTAAATGCCAAAAATATAAAATCATTTTGTAGAAAATAATTTAATAGGAATTTGTTGATAGATAGTTATTTAAATTTATATGGAGTATGTATACATATAAATATCTGTCTTTTCAAGGATATGTATGCATATTTATATGCAAATAATACAATAACATGCAAAGCTTTGAGATTCTAGGTTCAACCGCGAAAGTTGAAGATAACAATTTCGAGAAAAACGATTTCAAAATAGTCAGGCTTCGTGGATTTTTGCATCCATTATTGCTTTACCAATTTTATAAAACGCGTTCTAATTAGAATATTTTGATAATTAATATTTTAAAATATATTTAACAATATATTCAATATAGAAAATAAAAAAGAAAATATTTTTTTTTAGTTGAAAGGGGGGATATTCATAAGGAGAAGCAAAGTAACAAATATTTTTAGTTGGATTGCACTCCCATTGCAGATAGCAGAATTTACGGACCGGTTTCGCGTTTCTCTTTTCAACATGGAATAGCCGATACTTACAATGACAGCAAGCAAACTTATCAATTCCTGTTTTTTTTTACCTTGTGTGCAGGCCGGCAAATTCAATCTAACTACGCAGTCGGCATCAAATTTCATAAAGATTGAGCTCAGGACTGCACGATGTTTCAGTCGATAAGTTCATACTCTGAGTGCCGATAAGACTGAATTCTAAAATCTCCACAGAGGTTGTGACCCAAATTGTTGAGCATTGCAGGTACATCTACTGCTCGGTGCTGAAAAAAGATAAAAAACATGACACCAGTTCACAGAGGATGATACCTGCAAGGGAGTGCGATCCTAGATTTAAAACGCCCTCTTTACGCGAAATTTCTTAATATAGTTTTAAAAAGTCACCTAATATAATGCAATCAAACTTTTGCAGTTATTAAAAGAAATTATTATAACAAAATGCTTACTTTTAATTTTCCTCAATTTGTGATCCATTTTTTTTTTCAGCTGTTTTACAGAAAATTTTAATGATTTTGTCATAATGATCAAGACGATTCGATAAATCATATTTTCCACTAAAATTCTTGTAAGCATTCTTGAACACCCTGACCCTATAACCTTTTTCAAAAAATCTGTATTAGTCTCTAAATATAGTTTTCGCTCAGATTTAAATACATATTGCTCAGCTGTTACGATGTTGCTCAATTTTATTACTCAGTTGGAATACTAACCGAATACTCGTTGAAAATTAAAGATGCCGCACGATAAGCAGAACTCGAGTAAATATTTGAATAATTCGATTTTTCCAGTAGATCTTTATCGAATAGTTTTCCTGAGTATCAAATCTCTCACTTAAAAGAGGTTATTTCGTATTTATTCTAAAATAGAATATTTCGGTGTACGATACCGATCGGGAAAAAAACCTATCGGACGACCGAAGTTGAGATGGATCATTTGTGTGGACAAGGACATTGAGATGTTAAAGATTAAAAATTGGAGAAGTTGTGCTTCAAAGGGAACAACTTGGAAGAATCTTCTAAAGGAGACCAACAAGGCCCATCGAGCCATTGATGATGATGATCGTATGGTATGTTTCACAATGATTTTATATTTCGAACTTTTTAGTATTAAATGGAATGTTTGAAAAATTCAATTTTTCTTGGGAGTTCTATTGAATGATTGATTCGTGTACCAGATTTTAAGTCTATTCAGCAAGTGCCTAAAAAAGGCGGGGGAAACAAACGAATACTTGGGAATTGGCATATAAAAGGTTCCTAGCAAATTCGCCCATATAAATTGTGTACCCCCTACATGTTAACCCCTCTCCCCCGTTCCATATTATAGTTTCCTATGTCATTTTTTCGCTCTGAAAAAAATATCAGGGGTCCGCCCCCAACTGGAGTGGTGTCTGCCCCTCCCCTATGGGCTGCTCTGTCCGTAGGGAAATCCTAAAGCACCCCAATATCTGCGAGGAAATGTTCATGGGTGTACACGTTAGGTCTATTGTTATTAGTTTATATGGTAACTGAATAAAGTGATCCTGCCCGAACGAATAAAAGTGATTACACGGAGAGTATCAAGAAAGTTGTGATAATAAACTCGGCAACAAAGTGAGATGAACGAAAAAAGCCATTTACAAAGTTATTGAGCATTGTCTAATCAGTAGGAACCGACCATAAAACTGTTACTGAAGGCAGTAATTTTACTCAATAGTATTATCGGCAAATTACTGTCTTATTCAAGAATGTTAACATAAACACTTACATGAACAGGAAACTAATACACAGCCTATTCAAAATATATCCCCCCCCCCCCCCCCGGCAGCAACAATGCACATTTGAATTCGAGAAAGAATATTGTACTTTGTATTGAAAGAGTACCGTACTTTAATAAGTATTGCAGGTGTCACCGTGTTTCAGTCCCTGATGATGCGACTTTTTGACGGGTATTTATTTCTTACGTATACGCGTTACCGTGCGTTCCAGATAGCAATTCCAACTAAGATAATTTTCTGTAACTTTTTGGTTGCTATTTTTCTTCTATCTCGCTTTGTTGCCGAGTGCGTTTATCCATAATATTTAAATTCTCCGCTAGAGACGCTGCCATAACTTTATTTGATCGAGCAGGATCACTTTACTACAGATAGACCTGAAAGTTATTGGGTTGTTTAAGGATTTTCCTAGAAATGTTATATATATATATATACAATATATATATATATATATATATATAGATAGATAGATAGATAGATAGATAGATAGATAGATATATATATATATATATATATATATATATATATATATATATATATATATATATATATATATATATATATATATATATATATATATATATATACAATCACGAATGTAAAACAAATATCCAAGAAATTTGGGAGTGTTTCCTAGGATTAAAAGCATGCTTAAACCAGGAAAAGGGGTCGAAATCCCCCTTGACCTTTCTGCAACCCCGTAAACACACCCATCCTCTTTATTCAATTTTTTATATTATATATATATATACACACACACACACACATATATATATATGTTTGAAAGTCCAGTGAAAGAATAGTGAGAAGCTGTAAATCGAAAAACCTAACTTTCTAACAAGCCTACAAAATAAAAGTATAAATCAGCAAATCTTCAATCAAATGGAAAAAAATACAAATTTCGAATCATCAAGTTAAAGAAAATCATCAAAAATCAATTATACATATATATATATATATATATATATATATATATATATATATACAATCACGAATGTAAAACAAATATCCAAGACATTTGGGAGTGTTTCCTAGGATTAAAAGCATGCTTAAACCAGGAAAAGGGGTCGAAATCCCCCTTGACCTTTCTGCAACCCCGTAAACACACCCATCCTCTTTATTCAATTTTTTATATTATATATATATATACACACACACACACACATATATATATATGTTTGAAAGTCCAGTGAAAGAATAGTGAGAAGCTGTAAATCGAAAAACCTAACTTTCTAACAAGCCTACAAAATAAAAGTATAAATCAGCAAATCTTCAATCAAATGGAAAAAAATACAAATTTCGAATCATCAAGTTAAAGAAAATCATCAAAAATCAATTATACATATATATATATATATATATATATATAAATTGATTTTTGATGATTTTCTTTAACTTGATGATTCGAAATTTGTATTTTTTTAGAGTTAAAAAAATTTAGCATTGTCTTCGTAAATTATTTTCCGCTAAACTTTTGAAGCAGGGTAAAATATCGTTTAAAAATTCTTCGGAGTAAAAAATAACAACAACCTTTTATATTCTCCTATCTTACGAATTTTTCAGTTTCATTTATACCGCATTTCACTTGCAGCATGCGGATCAGCTAACTCTATAGATAAAGCGACGGTCGTAATTCAGGCTAGCCCTCTCAGAATAATTATGCAGAATTCGAGGAATTTTTGGTGACTAAGGGGCAATTCTTGCAGATAACATTTTCGTAGAATTCTAAGCGAGCCCCGCGTGGTCAATAATTGCAGCCACAAGACTGCTCTTGAAAAGACGGAGGAGGATTTTTGCAATGCAAATGCGCTCTGCCTAATTTTGCGTTCAACTCCAGCGAGGAACTTGAGTTGTCTAAACTCAGCTTGGGGTAAACCAGAGTTATTAGCTTACAGATTATACGAAATATATCATTTTGTAAGAGGGGGCATTGATTTCTACTTTCCTTATATACAATAATGTATAAGGAAAGTATTGTGACGAGGTCGAAAATTCGAATTAGAGTTTTCGACGGGAGAGCACGTTTCAAGCATCCTTGATCACGGATCGAACATTTTTGAGGTGATGTCTGTGTGTGTGTGTGTGTGTGTGTGTGTGTGTGTGTGTGTGTGTGTGTGTGGTATGTGTCAGTGAGACTGTGGAGACGATGAACTGATTCGAACGAAATTTGGTACAAAAATTACAATCCGTGAATACCGGAAGCCTATTGTTTTTGTACGCAATCGAATCTTCAGACCCTCCCCCCCCCCCTCCCAAAAATTTTCGAGTGAAATTTGGAAAAAATCATCAAAAAATCAAAACCTTCAATAAAGTTACGCAAATAGACATATCCTATGTAATTTTTCATTAGAAAACGATTGGCATAAATTTTAGAACGCTAGCATGAACCGTTCTCGAGATATTGCACATTATTCAAAAAAAATTATCAAAAAATCATATAAAATAAAAAAATATTACCTATTGAGAAACATGTTCACTTTTTATATGTAATATCATGCAATACATTGGGTGACATCATTCTTGTGGATCTAGCTCTTTCCATTCATGAAAAAAGGTACTTTGAGTAATACTTTTGTATTGGAAAGCCAATAGTCATTTATCTGTTGTAAGAATAACTTATTTCTCCGTCCATAACGCTTGGCGAGATTTTGGCGACGAATTTTGCGGAATATCGCCAACTTGGCTACATTTTTAAATGTTGCTAAATTAACGAAAAACTCGCAAAATGTTTAAAATGATGCTAAATCAATGAAAGTGACGACTCATTGTCGAAAATTCAATAACTTGGAAAGAATATAAATATTTACTATAAGAATAATCTATATTTTTACTGTAAAAGTAGTAAATTCATTGCATTATATAAGGAAAGTCATGTGCTGACCACATCAGATTTTTTACTTTCTCATACGTAGTATTGAGAAAGTATTGTTTTCACGAAAGTTTTCGATTTTGAGATTTTGATGCCAATATATGTTTTTAGACCTCCTGAACACGTTTTGACTATTTTTGGAGTGCTGTCTGTCTGTGGTCGATTTCTTGTATACACGATAGAAGCCACAAATATTAATGCATTTTCACGAAACTTTATATCCGGCTTTATTATCAAAAAATCTGGAACGAGATTGAATTTTTTAAAATTCGAGCAGAAACTTTTATATCGTTTTTAACATGGCAGCATGGAAAAAAAATTCCACATAATCATCCATAAAAGGGTTTATTTATGGCTCAATGTTCACGAGACTGAACACTTTCATTCATTGTTGTGAAAAATAGCTGCGATACAATTTTGTTGTTCGTGACGTCATTAGCCCCCCTTTGGGGGTAGACACCCCGGGAGGGGGAGGGTACATTGTCAAGTATGGTATCAATCGAAAGATTTTTTCAAGCCCTTTAAAAGCGAAGGATAACACGCTATTGTTGTAACAATTTGGACCCAAGATATCGATTTTTCAAATTTTTTCTTGTAAAATTCGAAACAAAAATTAAGTACATACACAACATTTGCCACAATATATCATAAATTTCTTGTTCAGCTTTGCTGTCTCGTATGCTCATTGAATACAGAAACCTAAAAATTTTATTCGTTAAAAGCGAGCAATTTCAGTTTCAATGATCATTATACCATTTAAATGTTTATTATTTCCTCGTTAAATTTCGAATCTCGCTAAATGCGAAGTTAAAAACGTGTTCTATTCTGTAGCTACTCCAATTCTGGCTGATTATGCCTACTAAAACACCAGAATATGTTATTATGTCAGCAGGCTAAAATACGCTTCGTAGTTACCAAGTGAAAATTCACAATTATCCATTCTTTCAAGAATAACTTCCTCATAGTAGATGTATAGGTCATACTTAAAATTGCTTTGCAACGTTTTAATACACAGTTTGGCAAAGAAATGTGATTAATGAGTTGAGTTGAACCATAAATACAAAAGAGTCTGTTGCCTTTCATGGTGTTGGTGATCAGTATTTCTATCTTGACAAGAGTTTTTTTTTTGTCTTCGAACCGGGTTGATAATTTTAATCAACTTCGTATGCTGTTGATTCAAAGACGGCGTAGTTATACTATAAAAAATACTGTTTATTGCAGCATTTTTATAGCACGAAGTGTTGTAAATTTTACATCACCTGTCGTGTAACATTATATTTGCAACACATATGCTGCTTTGTCAGATCGCTTCAGTAAGATCCTGCTAATTGCCCATATGCTGGAGAATTTCAATGCTCGCTTAATTGCATTTACAATATGTTTGCTGTGTTCAGCCATATGATTTTATTGACGAATACATACATCACTTTGAGGTGAGATTCCATCAATTTAAGGTGTAGTAAAAATTACAGCACATGCAAAAGAAATAATATCATATGCGAATTTACATCATAGGGTGTTTGTCACATGGTAAACCCATGAGTAGAAGAGGAAAGCCGGTTCTGCAACAGAGGCGGAATAATGCGGAATGCGGAATCCAAGATGGCGGCCATTCCGCCTTCCGTAATCCTGGACGGGGGTGTAAAAGGGGGAAAATGAAAAAAGGTGGGGGTAAAAATTCTGGATAAACTTTTTTGTTGGGTGGCAACGATGTCGTAGTCTTGTACGAGGGGTTGAGGGGGATATAAATTTCTGGAATGGGATTTTTTCTAAGTATGGGAGAAACTTTTTTGGGGATGGCAACACCGACAGAGGCGGAATGAAGCCATCAGCACCCCCTAGCGGCGAAAAGCGGAACTATGCGGTTTAAACTTGAGGATTTTTTTTTCTAAGTATAGGATAAACTTTTTTCGAGGTGGCAACACCTGCGAAGGAGGTATGAAGCCATCAGCGCCTCCTAGCGGCGAAAAGCGGAACTATCGGGGATAGAACTTTGAAATATTTGTTGTTTGGGTTGCCATAGCAACACCTGGGGGGTAGAAACTATTTTGAGGGTGGCAACACCTGCGAAGGAGGTATGAAACCATCAGCGCCCCCTAGCGGCGGAACTATCGGAGATAGAACTTTGAAATATTTTTTGTTTGGATTACCATAGCAACACCTGTGGGAGATAAACTTTTTCGGGGTGGCAACACCTCCGCCTCTGCGACGAAGGAGGTATGGAACCATCAGCGCCCCCTAGCGGCGAAAAGGAGAATTAAAACTGGGGATTTTTCTGATAGTTGGGATTTCTTTTTTTTCTTTTTTCTAAATGAATTAAAGGTGTTAATGAGGATAATGAAATAAGTAATTAAGTATATTAAGGTCTATGTTATTACATACCAAGGGTGTGCCAAGGTCATGTCAATATCCCTCCGCCTTCTAAGAAAAGAGTGCTTTTCCTATTCGTATGTTAAGGGATATACCAAGAGCATGCTAAGGTCCTTACACTATCCCTCCGCTATATCGCGGTTACGAAGTGAACTGCGAGAATATCGTATGATGAGGGGAAATAACATTTCGGGAAATAGTATATCTGTACTTACTTGAATTTTACACGTTTGTAATTTTTTTTTAAAAAATGTGGTAATGGGAAAAATTAACATTTTGTTAAAATGTTCCAAAACCGTAAAAAAGTAACAAAAAATGTGGTAATGGGCAAAATTAACATTTTGCGTCTTTTTTTTGAAAATGTTAATTTCTCTATGGGAATTAACATGGGTTTTCACACTTTTGTCATTTTTTTTCAAAAAATGTGGTAATGGGAAAAATTAACTTTTTGCACAAAATGTCTCAAAAACGTAAAAAAGTAACAAAAAATGTGGTAATGGGCAAAATTAACATTTTGCGATTTTTTTTCAAAATTTCAATTTCTCTATAGGAATTAACATGGGTTTTCGCACTTTTGTAATTTTTTTACAAAAAAATGTGTGTTTTTACAAAAATGTCACTAAAAATATGGTAATGGGCAAAATTAACATTTCGCACAAAATGTTGCAAAAACGTAAAAAAACAACAAAAATGTGTGTTTTTTACAAAAATGTGATAAAAAAGCGAGTTTTCAAAGTAGCAGAATCGCATGAATCGAGTGTATGGGAGGGGGTGTGTTTCCCCAATCATTCCGGTCTTGGATTTTAAAAAATTTTAATATTTGTAAAAATAAATATTTTAAATAATCGTGAAAGTGTGCTTATGTCCAAAATACTTGAGTGTTATGAATCTCACAAGTTAATTAAAGGATGTTAATTAAATTAGTGTTATGAATCTCGCAAGTTAATTAAAGGATGTTAATTAAATTAATTTATTAAGTATTGGATATCCGTATGCCAGGAGCATGTCAAAGACGTGCCATGGGTATGTCAAAGCGTACCAAGGGTGTACCACAGGGGTATGCTGAAGGCATGCCAAGATCATCGTTCTTACAATACCCCTCCACTATATCGCGGTTACGAAGAGATACGCGAGAATCTTGTATGATGAAGGGGCCAAGAGGATCGAACATGAATTTTAAGAAAGTGTCACTTTTAGCGTTTTTTCACAAAAAGTTTCAAAAACGTTAAAAAACAACAAAAATGTACGTTTTTAAAATAAATTGTGGTTTTTAGATTGTTTGAATTCTCTATGGGAAATAACATGGGTTTTCACACTTTTGTGTATTTTTTGTAAAAAAAATGTGCGTTTTTGCAAAAGTGTTACCAAAAAAGCGTTTTTTGAAAAATGTGACATTTTGCGATTTTTTTTCAAAATGCCGTTTTCTCTATGGGAATTAACATAGGTTTTCGCACTTTTACATTTTTTTTTAAAAAATGTGCGTTTTTGCAAAAGTGTTACCAAAAATGCGTTTTTTGAAAAATGTGACATTTTGCGATTTTTTTCAAAAACACACTTTTTACTTGTAAAAACTAAGAAAAACACGTTTTAAAAGTAGCAGAATCGCGTGAATTGGTGTTTTAAAGTAGCAGAATCGCGTGAATTGGTGTTTTAAAGTAGCAGAATCGCGTGTATGGGAATCTCGAGAATCTCGGGGGTTTAAGGGGTGTGTTTCCTCAACCATTTCGGCCTTCGATTTCAAAATTTAAAAAATAAATATTTTAAATAATCGTGAAAGTGTGCTTATGTCCAAAATACCTGAGTGTTATGAATCTCGCAAGTTAATTAAAGGATGTTAATTAAATTAATTGATTAAGTATTGAATGTCTGTATACCAGGAGCATGTCAAATAGTAATGTTATGAATCCCACATCCATTTTAGTCTGAAAATCTAGAAAAACCTCATAGAATATACCTATTTTAAAAATAAGTATTATAAAAAAGGGCTAGTGTATCAGTTTATACGCATAGTGTGTGTCTTATTTCTCTAAATCCCGTCATTTTTAAAAATAAAAGTACATGCCAGAACCCTCCACGCCTAACTCTCATAAAAATGATTTACCTATGAGTGCCCCCGCCCAACACTTTTGTGCGGACGGAGGGGAGATGTTTAACACATTCTCGGCACTAGGAGAATACGTAGTGGACGTTGGCACGTGTTATATTACTGAATAAGAAATTGCTTAGCCCGAAATACAAGCGAGTCTGTATTCAGGAGATATATAGTCGAAAATGTCTATCCTCTGATTTTTAACGTTTGAAATAGCAAAATACACGCTAATTTATTTACAACGAATAACATATATTTCTTGTATGCATACCAGTTCTAAGTGAAATTCAACACAAGCTTTCTGAGGGAGGGAGAAACGGCTAATATGGCGATACATATGACACACGCGCTCAGCACAAATCGATGGAAATAAATGCTGAGTTAGTTTTTAAAGATGAGACTTTGAAATTTTTCTCGATAAATAAGGTATTTGAGGTTATTTAACGTGTGAATGATCGATACATGCCAATAAAATGAGAAACTAGGCCAAGTTTACAAGTATAGGACTTTAAAGTTTTGATGTTTTAGGGGTAGAACTTGAATTTATAATTAAACATGATTTCTAATAACTACTGCAAAGGCAGAAATGTATAGCGAAAGGGGTTATGTGTGTATATATATATATATATATATATATATATATATATATATATATATATATATATATAATGCATATAACCAACACCCACCGGTGGAATGCAGATCTAAGATAGTATTTTTAGGAGAAGACATGGGATTCTTAAGTAAATGGAGTATTTAGAGACATTTAAAGAGATATAAACATGAGATAAGGTAACATCCATAATACACACAACTAATATAGGACAGCGAAAGGAAAACGTTAGTATTGTTTAGAGACCGAACTTCAAATTTTTAAGTAAATGTAGGTGTTTGGAAAATTTTTAATGAACTATGTGCGATACACATGTCTCCGATCACAGTGGTGGAAAAGTGATATCGGAGCAGTTTTTAAAGATGTGACTTTAACTTTTTCAATTAAGTGAAGAATCTGCTAAATATTAGAGGGTGCTGACGCTTACCGAGGGTTTTATGTATAATACACATAAGCAGCATATAACATTAGGAAGGGGATATTAGAAAAATTTTTAAAGATAGGACTTTAGATTTTGGAACTAAATGAGATATCAAGAAACATTTAAAAGGGATGAAAACATCTAATGAGGCAGAATGGGGGTGTACTTACCCAAGATACCCAGCACTGAAATTATTCACTAAGATAAATTTTTTTTTTAAAGTAAAGACTTTAGAAGTTTCACATAAAAGGCAATGTATACTAGTTTTTAAAGAAATGAAAACGCCCAGCGAGATGACTTAGAATGAATACAACGCCGATATATATAACAGTGAAAACAAAACTTAAATATTGTTTAAAGACTGCACTTCAAATTTCAAAGTAAATGTACATACCCAGAAACTTTTAATGGACTAGTATAATACACATACTCGATATAACAGTTAAATGACGAACTAAGAATAATTTATAAGTATGTAACTTTGGATTTTTTTAGTTAAATAGGGATTTCAGCTAATTTTTAGAGGGATAGAAAGGTATACTAAAGGGTGTACAACAAATTTTTAGAAGGAACTGAGGGAATTTTCTAGCTAAATAGGGATTTCCACTACTTTTTAAAGGGATATAAAGACATACTAAAGGGTATACAGTAAAATTTTAGAGGGGACTATGGTATAATATTTACGGATACTAATATTTGTTTTTCAAACTTAGAAAAACTTTATTTCAGTTGCACTTATTTTAAGTGTAATTAAAAAAAGTTTTAACTAAATGTGTAAAACAAATATTAGTATCCGTTGGGATACAACAGATATGTAGCTTTTTAAGGTATAATTACACACATGCACACACACACACACACACACACATACACACGGTAAAAATAGACAGGCCATTCATAATCACAAAGGGATTTTCTTTAATTATTTTACTAAAATCTATTATTTTTTAACATGTGATTCTATTTTATACCATAGTTTAACAGTAACCATGATATGACCTTGAAGTGACCTTGTCGTGTAGGGGGTGTCGTTGAAGTATCGATTTTATCACTTCTGCTGTGGATTTCGTGCTGTCAAGACGCGTTTCAAGTTGCTCTGCGAATATGTCGGTTTAAGTTGGTAAAGCTGGAGATGTTATATCTGTCATTATTCATCGGCCTACACCTAATGTAGCATTTTGAGTCGGATTGAACATGTAAGTACTTGCTTTAATATGATTTTATTCTATTATTTTATTAAACTTAGTATTTTTATAGTATGTTACAGCTTCATTATTTTATTTAGTTAAGATTTTTATCAATTTAATGTAGTTTGTTGGGGTTTTAGTACCTAGATATATTATTCAGCTTGGTAATTTTATTATTTTAGCTGATTTATGATGGGATTGGTATAATGGATTCGCGATTACTTTATATAAATCTTGGGGTATGTATTACATTGCTACATAGAATAATGTATGTTTATATTAACGTACAATATTTTTTTATCTTGTATAGACATGTCTTGTCTGTTTTAGAATGTCGATGATCTGTATTATCTACACAACTTCACTATATATTTTTCGCCTCTTTAAAGGTTATTTACTTAGAAATTTTAAGGATTCCCCTTTAAAATATTTGTAGTATCCCCATTTCGCTGTTATCTTATGATGATGAAATCATCTCATACCGCCTTATTAGGTGTTTTTGACTCTTTAAATGTTCTTAAACATCTCATTTACCCAAAAAATTCAGAGTTCTATCCTTAAAAACTTACTTAAATTAACATTTAACTATTATGTGCCTGCGATGTGTATCAGACATGCCGTCTGAATCTTCGTATTCGTCCGCTTTAAGTGTTGATATATTGCGCTTAGTTAGAAAAAATTTTAGGTGTTATTCTAAAAAGCCATCTTAGCTTTTCCCTATTTAATAACTATGTATTGGCTATGTGTATCGCATATGTCATCTTAGTAGGTATTTACGCTACTTTAAAAGTTTTTAAGCATAACATTTACTTAAAAATCTAAAGTCCCATCCCCTAAATATTACTCTAATTCCTCATTTTAGCACTAGGTGTTAGTAATGATTACGCTCTATACTCTTCAGTACGTGTTTCTATTCCTTAAAAGTTAGTAGAAATCCCTATTTAGCTAAACAATTCTCAAAGTCCCCTCTAAAATTTTACTGTATACCCTTTAGTATGTCTTTATATCCCTTTAAAAAGTAGTGGAAATCCCTATTTAGCTAGAAAATTCCCTCAGTTCCTTCTAAAAATTTGTTGTACACCCTTTAGTATACCTTTCTATCCCTCTAAAAATTAGCTGAAATCCCTATTTAACTAAAAAAATCCAAAGTTACATACTTATAAATTATTCTTAGTTCGTCATTTAACTGTTATATCGAGTATGTGTATTATACTAGTCCATTAAAAGTTTCTGGGTATGTACATTTACTTTGAAATTTGAAGTGCAGTCTTTAAACAATATTTAAGTTTTCTTTTCACTGTTATATATATCGGCGTTGTATTCATTCTAAGTCATCTCGCTGGGCGTTTTCATTTCTTTAAAAACTAGTATACATTGCCTTTTATGTGAAACTTCTAAAGTCTTTACTTTAAAAAAAAAAATTATCTTAGTGAATAATTTCAGTGCTGGGTATCTTGGGTAAGTACACCCCCATTCTGCCTCATTAGATGTTTTCATCCCCTTTAAATGTTTCTTGATATCTCATTCAGTTCCAAAATCTAAAGTCCTATCTTTAAAAAATTTTCTAATATCCCCTTCCTAATGTTATATGCTGCTTATGTGTATTATACATAAAACCCTCGGTAAGCGTCAGCACCCTCTAATATTTAGCAGATTCTTCACTTAATTGAAAAAGTTAAAGTCACATCTTTAAAAACTGCTCCGATATCACTTTTCCACCACTGTGATCGGAGACATGTGTATCGCACATAGTTCATTAAAAATTTTCCAAACACCTACATTTACTTAAAAATTTGAAGTTCGGTCTCTAAACAATACTAACGTTTTCCTTTCGCTGTCCTATATTAGTTGTGTGTATTATGGATGTTACCTTATCTCATGTTTATATCTCTTTAAATGTCTCTAAATACTCCATTTACTTAAGAATCCCATGTCTTCTCCTAAAAATACTATCTTAGATCTGCATTCCACCGGTGGGTGTTGGTTATATGCATTATATATATATATATATATATATATATATATATATATATATATATATATATATATACACACATAACCCCTTTCGCTATACATTTCTGCCTTTGCAGTAGTTAGTAGAAATCATGTTTAATTATAAATTCAAGTTCTACCCCTAAAACATCAAAACTTTAAAGTCCTATACTTGTAAACTTGGCCTAGTTTCTCATTTTATTGGCATGTATCGATCATTCACACGTTAAATAACCTCAAATACCTTATTTATCGAGAAAAATTTCAAAGTCTCATCTTTAAAAACTAACTCAGCATTTATTTCCATCGATTTGTGCTGAGCGCGTGTGTCATATGTATCGCCATATTAGCCGTTTCTCCCTCCCTCAGAAAGCTATATGTGTTGAATTTCACTTAGAACTGGTATGCATACAAGAAATATATGTTATTCGTTGTAAATAAATTAGCGTGTATTTTGCTATTTCAAACGTTAAAAATCAGAGGATAGACATTTTCGACTATATATCTCCTGAATACAGACTCGCTTGTATTTCGGGCTAAGCAATTTCTTATTCAGTAATATAACACGTGCCAACGTCCACTACGTATTCTCCTAGTGCCGAGAATGTGTTAAACATCTCCCCTCCGTCCGCACAAAAGTGTTGGGCGGGGGCACTCATAGGTAAATCATTTTTATGAGAGTTAGGCGTGGAGGGTTCTGGCATGTACTTTTATTTTTAAAAATGACGGGATTTAGAGAAATAAGACACACACTATGCGTATAAACTGATACACTAGCCCTTTTATATAATACTTATTTTTAAAATAGGTATATTCTATAAGGTTTTTCTAGATTTTCAGACTAAAATGGATGTGGGATTCATAACATTACTATTTGACATGCTCCTGGTATACAGACATTCAATACTTAATCAATTAATTTAATTAACTTGCGAGATTCATAACACTCAGGTATTTTGGACATAAGCACACTTTCACGATTATTTAAAATATTTATTTTTTAAATTTTGAAATCGAAGGTCGAAATGGTTGAGGAAACACACCCCTTAAACCCCCCCCCCCTTGGGGCGCGGTAGCCCATTGGTTAGCGCGCTGGAGTTGCACTCGGTAGGCCCGGGTTCGATTCCAGCCACTGCCAAAACTGCCGCCGTGTTCATGCGGAGTACGATCACGTTAAACATGTGGGTCCGAAAGTCCTTCCGAGAGGTTGGTGGTAGGGGAAGGAGGGTACGGTCCCTGTGGATGCCTCCCCCACTGGGTTCCGGTCTAAATTGGGTGGCACTTCCCGACCGTCCAAACAGTTACCTTACACCTTTCTGGTAGGTCGGACGGTCTGGGTTTCAACAACAACAACCCCTTAAACCCCCGAGATTCCCATACACACGATTCTGCTACTTTAAAACACCAATTCACGCGATTCTGCTACTTTAAAACACCAATTCACGCGATTCTGCTACTTTAAAACACCAATTCACGCGATTCTGCTACTTTTAAAACGTGTTTTTCTTAGTTTTTACAAGTAAAAAGTGTGTTTTTGAAAAAAATCGCAAAATGTCACATTTTTCAAAAAACGCATTTTTGGTAACACTTTTGCAAAAACGCACATTTCTTTAAAAAAAATGTAAAAGTGCGAAAACCTATGTTAATTCCCATAGAGAAAACGGCATTTTGAAAAAAAATCGCAAAATGTCACATTTTTCAAAAAACGCCTTTTTGGTAACACTTTTGCAAAAACGCACATTTTTTTAACAAAAAATACGCAAAAGTGTGAAAACCCATGTTATTTCCCATAGAGAATTCAAACAATCTAAAAACCACAATTTATTTTAAAAACGTACATTTTTGTTGTTTTTTAACGTTTTTGTGAAAAAACGCTAAAAGTGACACTTTCTTAAAATTCATGTTCGATCCTCTTGGCCCCTTCATCATACAAGATTCTCGCGTATCTCTTCGTAACCGCGATATAGTGGAGGGGTATTGTAAGAACGATGATCTTGGCATGCCTTCAGCATACCCCTGTGGTACACCCTTGGTACGCTTTGACATACCCATGGCACGTCTTTGACATGCTCCTGGCATACGGATATCCAATACTTAATAAATTAATTTAATTAACATCCTTTAATTAACTTGCGAGATTCATAACACTAATTTAATTAACATCCTTTAATTAACTTGTGAGATTCATAACACTCAAGTATTTTGGACATAAGCACACTTTCACGATTATTTAAAATATTTATTTTTACAAATATTAAAATTTTTTAAAATCCAAGACCGGAATGATTGGGGAAACACACCCCCTCCCATACACTCGATTCTGCTACTTTGAAAACTCGCTTTTTTAACACATTTTTGTAAAAAACACACGTTTTTGCAAGTAGTTATAAAAGGCCGGTCCCAGTCCAAAGAGGGGAGGTGCAGCAAGTGCAGCAGGAGGAGAGGCCCTCTTTGGGAGGAGGGTCCCTCTTTCTGAGGATGCCTCTCTTGAGCCGCCTCCCCTCTTTGGAGTGGACCCTCTCAGAGGGTCTTGAGACCCCCAGGAGGGAGGATACCTCTCTTGAGAGGATCCTCTTTGGGAGGATGCCCCCCTCCCCTCTTTTGGAAGTTTGGTGAGGTGCAGCACCGGATGCCTCTTTCCTAGTATTGCGAAAGAGGCCAAGAGGGCAATTGCGAAGTCTTTCACGGAGGCATGATGACTCATACGGAGTGAGTTTCACTCAGAGTCTTGAGAGGGAATGTCACAATCGCTGACTGACCCTTGACCTGAGGAAGTGGTTTCAAGGGATTTCGCAATCACATAATCTGGAAATGACGTGTCGCGCCTTGGAGCTCCTTAGCACACGTCCTCCCTCTCTGCTGGTCAGCGACAGAGTGAAAGATCTTATCAGCGTGACGTAGTTAAAGCGCCCTCTGGCGTATTTTGATGAAGTGCTGCCATCTATCGGCATTTTTTTTCCCAAAAGAAATTAATGTTTCACTGGTCAGGAGCTGGATTCGAACTTGGGCCCAACTGATTACAAGCCGAGCGTCTTACCATCGTGCCAAAGCACCCGTGCTTTATAGGAAGTTATCTTCGAAGTGTACCTTATCAGTGGAAGCTAGATTATTTTTCAAAGTTCATTCGAATCGCTCGGTGAATAGCGATGCACTTTATAAAGGGTGCGTTTTTAAAACAGAATGCTACGGAGTGAATATAAAATTGCGTATTATAGTATTATGATTTTTTTTTAAAGCAAATGTATACACAAACTTTAAAAACACGAATGTAATAATTAGCTAAAATTGTATTCAGTGGATTTTTTTTTTTTTTTTTAAATAAATCTAACTATCAATACGATTTTTATAATAATAACGAAATAATTTCGAATGTTTAAAAACAAATTGATTACGGATTTCCAATGAACACACAAATTGTGTTCAGTGAATACCATTCAACCCTTTATGTGTTGTGTATCTAAAAACAAATGTATACACAAACTTTAAAAACACTGTAATACTTAGCTGAGTGATATATAGCAATACGGATTTTTTTTAAATAAATCTAACTATCAATATGATTTTTATAATAATAACGAAATGATTTCGAATGTTTAAAAACAAATAGAATACGGATTTACAATGAACACACAAATTGTGTTCAATGAATAGGATTCGACCCTTTTAAATGTTGTGGATTTAAAAACAAATGTATGCACAATATATTTGACAACGTTTAAAATAGTGCATTTAGTTAAAATGAAGTGAACAAGATTTGACCATTCTAAGTGTGTGTATGATATTTTAAAAATAAATCTAACAGTATATATCGAAATGATTTTTTTTTCTTTTTATAAAAATAATAATGAAAATTAGAACTCACAGAATGACCTCTTCACAGCTTCGCGTCCACGCGGCAAATGAGTGAGACACTCTCATTACGCTATTAAAAATTAGATCTTATCTATAATGACATCAACAGTATAAGGTGTTGCCACCTATTTTTTTTTTCTAATAATATATTTTTAATAGTTGGATACTTCAACGGTCTGATTTGCTACACGTAATCTGAAACACATCACTTTAATGATATTGTGCATTGAATATGATTTGACCATTCTAAGTGTGTGTGTGATTTTTTAAAAATAAATCTAACAGTATATACGACTAATAACGAAATGATTTTTTTTTCTTTTTATAAAAATAATAATGAAAATTAGAACTCACGGAACGACGTCTTCACTACCCGATGGGCAAACTCCAAATGAGTGATACACTCTCATTACACTATTAAAAATTAGATCTTATCTATAATGACGTCAGCAGTATGAGGTGTTGCCACCTATTTTTTCTAATAATATATTTCTACTAACTGGATACTTCAAGGGTCTGATTTGCTACACATAATCTGAAATACATCATTTTAATGATATTGTGCATTGAATATGATTTGACCATTTTTAAAATGGTGGATGTAACTGAAATATCGAAGTTTAGAATTTAACAAGCTAACGAATTTTCACCCCAAAAAATTTTAGCATTCAGTTTAAATAAAACCCAATGAATATGATATCACCATTTTAACATCGTAATTTTACTACCATTATAGAACTTAGAAGTGAGTGTACATTATTTTTTTCAGGACACCAACACATTTTAAAATCTATTGAATAGGAATAGACCATTTTGCACATACATGTACCTAGATTTCAACACCCGGTATTAAAACCTGCTAAACATGAAACGAGTAAGTATTGTGTGAGATTTTATCACACTAACTTTCTAACTTTTTAAATTTTTAAAAATGTCCGAAATAGTTGTATTTCATCGGTAGACATAAATTGTATGGAACACATTTTTATGAAAAAAATATATGTTTCGTCAGCTTTTAAAAATAGATTTCTACAGTTGTACACTACGGTTCTAGAATTTTCTAAATACGAATCGACTGTTTGAACTACCAATGGTGGTTTTACCGATGCAAATATTTACAGGACAAATATTTCAATGAAACCAAACTTAGTTGAAGCTTCTAAGTTTGAATATTTAGAATCATTTCATATAATTTTTATATTCACATTGAAAATAGTTAACAAAATTGGAACTCACGGAGCGACAACTTACTGTCCACACTCCAAATGAGTGATACACTCTTATTACATTATTAAAAATTAGATCTTATCTATAATGATGTCATTATGTTGCCGTATTGCCACCACACAATTATTCTTTCCAAATTATGCATTTTTTTTCTTTTTAATAACTTGCTACTGTCTTATGCTATCCATTTTTTTTCATATAAGCAGATATTCCATATACCTTCTAAATGTTAAGTTATAATTTAAAAAAAAAAAAAGCATTAGAGGTGTATTTTACGTCTGAATTCGTCCAAGTGGAAATCCGACGATTGCAAATGCATGATTGCATCCTTACATTTCAATAGACACCACTAAAATGTGTGGATCTTATTTTGAAAAAGCTGCTCTCAGAAAGAATATGCATATGAATACATATTTTCCATAAATATACCCCCTCCCCCCACAATACACACATCATGCAGGCCAAAGACTCACCCAGAATACATTCCAAATCGACTCTATAGCTTATCGCGCTTATCAGTGTAACAGATAGTGACCCAAAGTTCATGTTCGCAAAGCGAGTTAATTGCAATGTTATTGTTTTAAGCAGTTCCCATATTTAAATGAAAAATTTATCAAATTATACAATACATACAAGAGCTGCAAGATCTTAGCATTTCAATATTATAGAATACTCACGAATGTTTTTTTTTCCCCATTTAAAATTATCAAATTTTAATGCAATTTGACAAAAATTGCACAATACTTAGTGTATGACTATCAAATAAGAGCTAGGTTTTATTGTTACAACAACGTTTAAGATCATTAAACGAGTATATATATATATTTTTTTTTTAAAAGAAGAATAGTATATAACTTACTGTTTTTAAGGATAGGTGATTGTTAACATTGAATTTAAATGAATGAGTGACCCTCTGAGACAAGTACAGTACATTTCAATAACATTAAAAAATATGAAAGATATGCAATTAACACCTTAAAAGAAACATGTAATGAGTTTTGATATCTTAATACGAGACATTATTGACATGCACATAGAAATGTCACAATTTTGTGGTTGTAGGCGCTCCATAAGACCCCTCTGCTCTTAATAAATGATCCCATTTGAATGTACATATTTATCAACACACAGAAAATGACAGGACCACAACAAAATTTTACACCTATTACAGAATAAGTCCCAACTTCGTAGATTTTTAAGAAACTACAGTCGAATTTTCACCGATTCTTAGAGATTGAAACACAACATTGTTTATGAATCTTCATACTTTAGAGAATGGAACATAGATTAGCATTTATTTTGAATGAATTCAGAATTTTGACATTGATTATAAATTTATGATTTAAACCCTGTAAAGAGTAAATATCTTTTGTCATGAAACTCACACTGTAGACATTTGATATGATTCGAATAAATCTATTTTTAATTTTTTATATTTTATTTTAAAAAGTGAGATTAGTAAACCTGTTACACTTGAATGCATAGATACATAACTCACAACAATATAACATTTCTTAAATGGAACATGCTAAAAAAAAAAAAATTAGCTAATGAGTATAAATAAGGAATTCAATTTGAAAGATAAAAACCATTTAATGAATCTATTATTAATGAAATACACATTAACCATTATCACTTGTACATTTAAACAAATAAGTTAAAATAATTTCCTTATCGCACTTTCATAGTCCTCTGATTTGAATGACTCGAAAAAATTTCTATCATAGCAGTAAAAGACTTCTTCACCACGCAACAAAACTTTCTTAGCAATGTTATTAATGTCAAGATTTAGAAGTACTTGTTCAGACACTCTGTCAAACATTTGTAATGGAGTGCTGTAAAGACATTCATGGTAACTTAAATCTTCAACTTGACCAACACAGCCAACACATTTGAAAAGTTTTCTTACATGACACATGATGTTGTCATGAATACAAGAGATTAATTGTTCGAATGCAAAATTTTTGTCACAAATAAGTGATGGTAGAAAGGTTATAGTGTTCTTTATTTTTAATATTTGAGCAGGAAGCCACTCTATAAATATACTTTCTCGAAGATGTATACTAATGTTGTTAACACTATTCTGTAAACATGCTATTTGATTTTTATCTAAGGTAATATGACACTGTGTTAGACAAAATTTTGAATCATATAATTGAATTATTTTCTGCAGATGCAATTTTCCGTTGTCATTGAAACAGAACAACTCATTGCGACTGACGAAAGAGGTATCTACATATAGAATATTGAACGACCACAATTTTTGAGAAAATTCACGCCATGTAGCCGGTGACAGTGTAACACCTTCACGCGTAGGCTGTAATTCATTTCGATCGTTAGAGAGATATTTCCATATATACACTTTTAACTTCCCATGACGAAGTTTCAAATACACATACACATTAGAACCTAAATGCCAACGACGGAGTGCATCTTGCATAAAATCTGAAGAAGTAGATTCAGTCGAAACTGATTCTGCATTGGAAGATAACTGTCCACTATGTGTTAGAGCACAGGAAAGCAGATCATGAGTTGAGTTTTGAACCTCGGTGAGAACTTGTGAATTGACAACGGTAGATGTTTCTGCTGGGGTTTTGGAAGACATAAGATAGGTTTCTAACCAATCCACAGCAAATTTTTGTGAGGGTGAATTAATCACATCTGAGACAATGTCCACAGATTTTGTTTCTTCTAGGGCAGGAACAGTCAACTCCGCACTATTTACACTAGAAATTATTTGCTCGAGTGATGGCATACTTTGAATTTTAGACATTCTTTTTAGATAGTAACATCCAACTACGACATTCACAGTATAAGATTTATTTTTAAAACACTAACATCTTAAAACATTATAATTTTGTCACAGCTATGAGCGAAGCAAACCTATCCACACAACCTCCAAAGTTGAAATGACTTATCAAACAACTTCATAAGTATAATCACGTAACCTAAATCGAGTGTCGTGTGCAAACAGATCACATAAGATATGAAGTGATTAGAACTTATAATTTTAATGAATCGTACAACATTAGATTGTAATTAAAATTTTTTTAATTACTATCGATTTTTAATTACTTCTTAATTTTAAAAGACCAAATGGCTATCTTGCGAACCTTGGACCAATGACGTCATCTTGTGAACTTTGGAGTGATGACGTCATTTAATGTCGTAGTTGGATGTTACTATCTAAAAAGAATGTCTAAAATTCAAAGTATGCCATCACTCGAGCAAATAATTTCTAGTGTAAATAGTGCGGAGTTGACTGTTCCTGCCCTAGAAGAAACAAAATCTGTGGACATTGTCTCAGATGTGATTAATTCACCCTCACAAAAATTTGCTGTGGATTGGTTAGAAACCTATCTTATGTCTTCCAAAACCCCAGCAGAAACATCTACCGTTGTCAATTCACAAGTTCTCACCGAGGTTCAAAACTCAACTCATGATCTGCTTTCTTGTGCTCTAACACATAGTGGACAGTTATCTTCCAATGCAGAATCAGTTTCGACTGAATCTACTTCTTCAGATTTTATGCAAGATGCACTCCGTCGTTGGCATTTAGGTTCTAATGTGTATGTGTATTTGAAACTTCGTCATGGGAAGTTAAAAGTGTATATATGGAAATATCTCTCTAACGATCGAAATGAATTACAGCCTACGCGTGAAGGTGTTACACTGTTACCGGCTACATGGCGTGAATTTTCACAAAAATTGTGGTCGTTCAATATTCTATATGTAGATACCTCTTTCGTCAGTCGCAATGAGTTGTTCTGTTTCAATGACAACGGAAAATTGCATCTGCAGAAAATAATTCAATTATATGATTCAAAATTTTGTCTAACACAGTGTCATATTACCTTAGATAAAAATCAAATAGCATGTTTACAGAATAGTGTTAACAACATTAGTATACATCTTCGAGAAAGTATATTTATAGAGTGGCTTCCTGCTCAAATATTAAAAATAAAGAACACTATAACCTTTCTACCATCACTTATTTGTGACAAAAATTTTGCATTCGAACAATTAATCTCTTGTATTCATGACAACATCATGTGTCATGTAAGAAAACTTTTCAAATGTGTTGGCTGTGTTGGTCAAGTTGAAGATTTAAGTTACCATGAATGTCTTTACAGCACTCCATTACAAATGTTTGACAGAGTGTCTGAACAAGTACTTCTAAATCTTGACATTAATAACATTGCTAAGAAAGTTTTGTTGCGTGGTGAAGAAGTCTTTTACTGCTATGATAGAAATTTTTTCGAGTCATTCAAATCAGAGGACTATGAAAGTGCGATAAGGAAATTATTTTAACTTATTTGTTTAAATGTACAAGTGATAATGGTTAATGTGTATTTCATTAATAATAGATTCATTAAATGGTTTTTATCTTTCAAATTGAATTCCTTATTTATACTCATTAGCTAATTTTTTTTTTTTTTAGCATGTTCCATTTAAGAAATGTTATATTGTTGTGAGTTATGTATCTATGCATTCAAGTGTAACAGGTTTACTAATCTCACTTTTTAAAATAAAATATAAAAAATTAAAAATAGATTTATTCGAATCATATCAAATGTCTACAGTGTGAGTTTCATGACAAAAGATATTTACACTTTACAGGGTTTACTTTAAATCATAAATTTATAATCAATGTCAAAATTCTGAATTCATTCAAAATAAATGCTAATCTATGTTCCATTCTCTAAAGTATGAAGATTCATAAACAATGTTGTGTTTCAATCTCTAAGAATCGGTGAAAATTCGACTGTAGTTTCTTAAAAATCTACGAAGTTGGGACTTATTCTGTAATAGGTGTAAAATTTTGTTGTGGTCCTGTCATTTTCTGTGTGTTGATAAATATGTACATTCAAATGGGATCATTTATTAAGAGCAGAGGGGTCTTATGGAGCGCCTACAACCACAAAATTGTGACATTTCTATGTGCATGTCAATAATGTCTCGTATTAAGATATCAAAACTCATTACATGTTTCTTTTAAGGTGTTAATTGCATATCTTTCATATTTTTTAATGTTATTGAAATGTACTGTACTTGTCTCAGAGGGTCACTCATTCATTTAAATTCAATGTTAACAATCACCTATCCTTAAAAACAGTAAGTTATATACTATTCTTCTTTTAAAAAAAATATATATATATATACTCGTTTAATGATCTTAAACGTTGTTGTAACAATAAAACCTAGCTCTTATTTGATAGTCATACACTAAGTATTGTGCAATTTTTGTCAAATTGCATTAAAATTTGATAATTTTAAATGGGGAAAAAAAAAACATTCGTGAGTATTCTATAATATTGAAATGCTAAGATCTTGCAGCTCTTGTATGTATTGTATAATTTGATAAATTTTTCATTTAAATATGGGAACTGCTTAAAACAATAACATTGCAATTAACTCGCTTTGCGAACATGAACTTTGGGTCACTATCTGTTACACTGATAAGCGCGATAAGCTATAGAGTCGATTTGGAATGTATTCTGGGTGAGTCTTTGGCCTGCATGATGTGTGTATTGTGGGGGGAGGGGGTATATTTATGGAAAATATGTATTCATATACATATTCTTTCTGAGAGCAGCTTTTTCAAAATAAGATCCACACATTTTAGTGGTGTCTATTGAAATGTAAGGATGCAATCATGCATTTGCAATCGTCGGATTTCCACTTGGACGAATTCAGACGTAAAATACACCTCTAATGCTTTTTTTTTTTTTAAATTATAACTTAACATTTAGAAGGTATATGGAATATCTGCTTATATGAAAAAAAAATGGATAGCATAAGACAGTAGCAAGTTATTAAAAAGAAAAAAGAAAAAAAATGCATAATTTGGAAAGAATAATTGTGTGGTGGCAATACGGCAACATAATGACATCATTATAGATAAGATCTAATTTTTAATAATGTAATAAGAGTGTACTCATTTGGAGTGTGGACAGTAAGTTGTCGCTCCGTGAGTTCCAATTTTGTTAACTATTTTCAATGTGAATATAAAAATTATATGAAATGATTCTAAATATTCAAACTTAGAAGCTTCAACTAAGTTTGGTTTCATTGAAATATTTGTCCTGTAAATATTTGCATCGGTAAAACCACCATTGGTAGTTCAAACAGTCGATTCGTATTTAGAAAATTCTAGAACCGTAGTGTACAACTGTAGAAATCTATTTTTAAAAGCTGACGAAACAGATATTTTTTTCATAAAAATGTGTTCCATACAATTTATGTCTACCGATGAAATACAACTATTTCGGACATTTTTAAAAATTTAAAAAGTTTGAAAGTTAGTGTGATAAAATCTCACACAATACTTACTCGTTTCATGTTTAGCAGGTTTTAATACCGGGTGTTGAAATCTAGGTACATGTATGTGCAAAATGGTCTATTCCTATTCAATAGATTTTAAAATGTGTTGGTGTCCTGAAAAAAATAATGTACACTCACTTCTAAGTTCTATAATGGTAGTAAAATTACGATGTTAAAATGGTGATATCATATTCATTGGGTTTTATTTAAACTGAATGCTAAAATTTTTTGGGGTGAAAATTCGTTAGCTTGTTAAATTCTAAACTTCGATATTTCAGTTACATCCACCATTTTAAAAATGGTCAAATCATATTCAATGCACAATATCATTAAAATGATGTATTTCAGATTATGTGTAGCAAATCAGACCCTTGAAGTATCCAGTTAGTAGAAATATATTATTAGAAAAAATAGGTGGCAACACCTCATACTGCTGACGTCATTATAGATAAGATCTAATTTTTAATAGTGTAATGAGAGTGTATCACTCATTTGGAGTTTGCCCATCGGGTAGTGAAGACGTCGTTCCGTGAGTTCTAATTTTCATTATTATTTTTATAAAAAGAAAAAAAAATCATTTCGTTATTAGTCGTATATACTGTTAGATTTATTTTTAAAAAATCACACACACACTTAGAATGGTCAAATCATATTCAATGCACAATATCATTAAAGTGATGTGTTTCAGATTACGTGTAGCAAATCAGACCGTTGAAGTATCCAACTATTAAAAATATATTATTAGAAAAAAAAATAGGTGGCAACACCTTATACTGTTGATGTCATTATAGATAAGATCTAATTTTTAATAGCGTAATGAGAGTGTCTCACTCATTTGCCGCGTGGACGCGAAGCTGTGAAGAGGTCTATCTGTGAGTTCTAATTTTCATTATTATTTTTATAAAAAGAAAAAAAAATCATTTCGATATATACTGTTAGATTTATTTTTAAAAAATCATACACACACTTAGAATGGTCAAATCTTGTTCACTTCATTTTAACTAAATGCACTATTTTAAAGGTTGTCAAATATATTGTGCATACATTTGTTTTTAAATCCACAACATTTAAAAGGGTCGAATCCTATTCATTGAACACAATTTGTGTGTTCATTGTAAATCCGTATTCTATTTGTTTTTAAACATTCGAAATCATTTCGTTATTATTATAAAAATCATATTGATAGTTAGATTTATTTAAAAAAAATCCGTATTGCTATATATCACTCAGCTAAGTATTACAGTGTTTTTAAAGTTTGTGTATACATTTGTTTTTAGATACACAACACATAAAGGGTTGAATGGTATTCACTGAACACAATTTGTGTGTTCATTGGAAATCCGTAATCAATTTGTTTTTAAACATTCGAAATTATTTCGTTATTATTATAAAAATCGTATTGATAGTTAGATTTATTTAAAAAAAAAATCCACTGAATACAATTTTAGCTAATTATTACATTCGTGTTTTTAAAGTTTGTGTATACATTTGCTTTAAAAAAAAATCATAATGTTATAATACGCAATTTTATATTCACTCCGTAGCATTCTGTTTTAAAAACGCACCCTTTATAAAGTGCATCGCTATTCACCGAGCGATTCGAATGAACTTTGAAAAATAATCTAGCTTCCACTGATAAGGTACACTTCGAAGATAACTTCCTATAAAGCACGGGTGCTTTGGCACGATGGTAAGACGCTCGGCTTGTAATCAGTTGGGCCCAAGTTCGAATCCAGCTCCTGACCAGTGAAACATTAATTTCTTTTGAAAAAAAAAATGCCGATAGATGGCAGCACTTCATCAAAATTCGCCAGATGGCGCTTTAACTACGTCACGCTGATAAGATCTTTCACTCTGTCGCTGACCAGCAGAGAGGGAGGACGTGTGCTAAGGAGCTCCAAGGCGCGACACGTCATTTCCAGATTATGTGATTGCGAAATCCCTTGAAACCACTTCCTCAGGTCAAGGGTCAGTCAGCGATTGTGACATTCCCTCTCAAGACTCGGAGTGAAACTCTTCGCAACTCTTGGCCTCTTTCGCAATACTAGGAAAGAGGCATCCGGTGCTGCACCTCACCAAACTTCCAAAAGAGGGGAGGGGGGCATCCTCCCAAAGAGGATCCTCTCAACAGAGGCATCCTCCCTCCTGGGGGTCTCAAGACCCTCTGAGAGGGTCCACTCCAAAGAGGGGAGGCGGCTCAAGAGAGGCATCCACCCAAAGAGGGACCCTCCTCCCAAAGAGGGCCTCTCCTCCTGCTGCACTTGCTGCACCTCCCCTCTTTGGACTGGGACCGGCCTTTTATAACTACTTTTGCAACATTTTGTGCGAAATGTTAATTTTGCCCATTACCATATTTTTAGTGACATTTTTGTAAAAACACACATTTTTTTGTAAAAAAATTACAAAAGTGCGAAAACCCATGTTAATTCCCATAGAGAAATTGAAATTTTGAAAAAAATCGCAAAATGTTAATTTTGCCCATTACCACATTTTTTGTTACTTTTTTACGATTTTGAGACATTTTGTGCAAAAAGTTAATTTTTCCCATTACCACATTTTTTGAAAAAAAATGACAAAAGTGTGAAAACCCATGTTAATTCCCATAGAGAAATTAACATTTTAAAAAAAAAGACGCAAAATGTTAATTTTGCCCATTACCACATTTTTTGTTACTTTTTTACGGTTTTGGAACATTTTAACAAAATGTTAATTTTTCCCATTACCACATTTTTTTAAAAAAAATTACAAACGTGTAAAATTCAAGTAAGTACAGATATACTATTTCCCGAAATGTTATTTCCCCTCATCATACGATATTCTCGCAGTTCACTTCGTAACCGCGATATAGCGGAGGGATAGTGTAAGGACATTAGCATGCTCTTGGTATATCCCTTAACATACGAATAGGAAAAGCACTCTTTTCTTAGAAGGCGGAGGGATATTGACATGACCTTGGCACACCCTTGGTATGTAATAACATAGACCTTAATTACTTTATTTCATTATCCTCATTAACACCTTTAATTCATTTAGAAAAAAGAAAAAAAAATCCCAACTATCAGAAAAATCCCCAGTTTTAATTCTCCTTTTCGCCGCTAGGGGGCGCTGATGGTTCCATACCTCCTTCGTCGCAGAGGCGGAGGTGTTGCCACCCCGAAAAAGTTTATCTCCCACAGGTGTTGCTATGGTAATCCAAACAAAAAATATTTCAAAGTTCTATCCCCGATAGTTCCGCCGCTAGGGGGCGCTGATGGTTCCATACCTCCTTCGCAGGTGTTGCCACCCTCAAAATAGTTTCTACCCCCCAGGTGTTGCTATGGCAACCCAAACAACAAATATTTCAAAGTTCTATCCCCGATAGTTCCGCTTTTCGCCGCTAGGAGGCGCTGATGGCTTCATACCTCCTTCGCAGGTGTTGCCACCTCGAAAAAAGTTTATCCTATACTTAGAAAAAAAAATCCTCAAGTTTAATCCGCATAGTTCCGCTTTTCGCCGCTAGGGGACGCTGATGGCTTCATTCCGCCTCTGTCGGTGTTGCCATCCCCAAAAAAGTTTCTCCCATACTTAGAAAAAATCCCATTCCAAAAATTTATTTCCCCCTCAACCCCTCGTACAAGACTACGACATCGTTGCCACCCAACAAAAAATTTATCCAAAATTTTTACCCCCACCTTTTTTCATTTTCCCCCTTTTACACCCCCGTCCAGGATTACGGAAGGCGGAATGGCCGCCATCTTGGATTCCGCATTATTCCGCCTCTGTTGCAGAACCGGCTTTCCTCTTCTACTCCCATGATCCAATATTTTCGGGGGTGCGATCTAAAGTTTACGTATTTAATTTGGGGGTCAGCCTTTTCGTTTGGCCACCTGCACTCGGAAGAATTAGAAAACAGGATGTCGGAGAGTGTTCTTTGGAGATCGCATTTTCACCGAAAGATTTAACGTTTGTCCGGTTCGGACTGACCATAGGGCTGGCGGCCTGTTTGAATTAGTGGCCGAAAGCATATCAGTTTCGCAGGGGCTTGAGAAGGGGTTTTTTGTTTCTGGAGGTCTAAAAGCCAATGGCGTTGCTTTGGGGTTAAGACCCAGATTCCAATGAGATAGTTGTATGCGCCTCAGGGGCGTGTTTTAAAATCTTGGAGAGAGAGAGAGAGAGTTTTCAGAAATTTTAAAAAAGGAAAGAGGGGAAGGAACTACGACTCGTTAAAAAGGAGACGTAAAAAGATCGGCTCTTATCCAGAGGAGTGCGAGACCGACGATGGCCTGTGAAGTTCGGTGAGTTACCCATCTGGGACTTTTTCCTATTATGTACTTTTTTATCTACCTCTCTCTCCGTTTTAAGGATGATTAAATATAACATAGGGATAGTTAATCGTGAATTTTAATTACCATCTTTCACATTTTAGTTTGTGAGACTATATATACTTTTGTATTTGTTTATCTTAAATTGGTATTCATCCCATTTGGAATATGGGAAGTTGTATTTTAAATATTTTAAATTAATATTGTGTAAATATTTATATAGTGTAAATAAATTTATGCTGGTATATACGCATGGCTTTATTCTTCTTCGCGCTCTAACCGGGCGTGTCCTAAAAGAGGTAGTTACCTCGGGACAGTGTTAACATAGCTTTTACTCTCACCCTGTAATGTAAAATTTACTGTCATTTTTAACAGTGTACTTTTGCAGATTGATTTAAAAAGCAATCTGAGCGAATTTTAATCTCTCTAAAAAGAACCAGCACCTGTAGTTTACACTCGGTCACATCAACAACCGATGTACCATTTTGTCATTTCAATTTCGCAAAGCGTTCTGCTCCTGAGCCTTCCTTTAAACTCTCTACTTCAGAAATCCAAATTTCTAAATAATTAGCACTTCAGCTTTCACTTCGCTTTTTCTGGAAAAAACCGCTCAATACTAACCGTGTAATAAGACTGGCAATATCCCCCACCACTTCCGAGCAGAAACAAGCAAACAAAAGGAAACTCTCAATAAAACTAATTCCACCCACTGCATATTCAAAACCACTTCTCAAACATGCCACTTGCGGAGCACGAAATACGTAGCCAGCCATCGCTTATGCTAATGCACACATCCAACCAAACTCCTCGAAATAAAAAAAGAAAAAAAAACCTCCCACAAACATCAACAGGCATTCAAACAAATAAAACATCCCCCCGAAATAGGGCGCGAACTTTATTAAATCACATATCTCGCGTAAAGTCTGACACACACTTTTGTTCTCTCTTTCAAAGAGGGGGGACTGGAAGGAAAAGGGGCTCTGAAACAACTCAACTCGCCATCTCTCGGAAGCGGGAGAGTGCATTTCCCTCGGACATCTTCCAGGCTTTGCTTGTTTTCTTTTTTATTGAATTCCTTTTGACGTATTTTATGAAAAGGAGCGCGGAGAGGAAAAAAGTATTGAGAAGTGGTGGGATGGGGTGGTGAGAAAAGCATGAGCTTCGGTACCGAACGTCGGCTGATCGCGTGTCATCTTGTTAAACGAAAAAGCGGAATTACACTTTTTTTTACTTTATTTTATATATTGGTAGGATGTCGGCTGTTCATAATGTGTAGAAAAGTGTGTAAAAGGTTAGAACCTCGATATGATAATCTATATTAATAAAAGGCACAATCTGTGCAGCGGCGTGCTCAGAAGCTGTGCAAGAGTACCCCCACCCCTCCTTAATTTCCATAAAATATTACCTGTAAGTTGGTTAAACTTTTACATAAATATCTTTAGCCAATCCCTTGATAACGTTTTTTTAAATTTAATTTAAGTTTATTCAACTTTTTATGGCGTGAGAAATTACTTTAATCTAAAGAGTACCGATTCTTGGACATCTTATTATAATTTCTAGCAGGACGAATTGAATGGATTGGTCTCTCTCTTTGTCTGTATATATATATATATATATATATATACAAAAGCTATAAAATTTAAAAACCCTATACCATACCAAATGTTAACGAATCATAAGGCGCATTACTGCCATTACCCTTCGTAAACGACATAGAAATTTCCAAAAAGATCAAAGATAAATGAACAAATCGAGTACCACAAAGTGGCCGTTGGGGGTTGTGACCCCCCACTCTCCGGGGATATTTATATATATATATATATATATATATATACTCTCAATCTAAATCATATTCCTTCAATAGATGCAATAATCTTAGGTGCAAAACTTGTCCTTATGCTGACCCATCACAAATTAATAATAATTCCACTTCACAAAAATTCTGCAAAGTTTTTAATTGCATATACAAACTTAATTGTACTATTTGTAACTTATCCTATATTGGCCAAACCAGCAACCCTTTACATCTGAGAATGAATGTCCACAGGGATCATATTAAAAAATTTGACCTTAAAGTCTTTAATGATCTCCCTACTAAAAATCAATTTGAATATCAGCACTTTGCTACACACGGATTTAAAAATGTATCCCTTCATATTTTAGATATTAAAATTTCACTCACTGACAGATTAGTATTTGAAAATTATTACTTTAAAAAATATAAAACTCTCTTCCCCCATGGTTTAAATCAAATTTATAATAATAATAATGTAGTTAACAATAGTTTTGAATACAATTCTAATAAATCTTAAGTATATAAACATCTTTAACAATATTCAAAGTCATCAACTCCTAGTAAAAAGCGATATAAGCGTGGCAAAGGAAAAAGTAACTTAAGTAAAATTATTGATTACATTGCAGACATTTTGAAATTACAATATAATTATTCTCAAACTTTCAATTTTCTACCTGTTAGAACTTGGTTATATAAAGTCAGAAAATGCAAATTAAGTATTGTTTATACTAATTTTTTAAAATTAAAATTAACTCATGAGCATTTTAAACATTTATTTTATGATTTGCTTATTTCACGTACAAATTTCTTAAATTTCCACCTTCTCCATTCACCAAATCCACATACTAAAATAGCTTACTGTGTAATTTCTTTTAAACACCCTATTCTTAATTCTCTTAATTTCAATAATTTATTTGCAAAACATCAGCACTTGTTACCAGTAAAAGAAATCAAAATACAAAATTCATTCAAATATAATTTACCAATTGGTAGAACTATTTACAATTACAATGAAGTTTCCAAGACATTAAACTCCGATGACCTGACATCATGTGTATGCAGCAATAAAAATCTTGCACCTTATGTCAACTCCTCTCATGGACACATTATTACTGGGGATCTCAGTATAGTTCAGGATGATATACTTAGGGATATTATGAATAAAGGGTCTATATTTCGCATTCCATTCTGCCATCACCCTAAACAACTTCTTCAGTCTATATCTTTTGATTTTGATAAATTCATATATCAACTTGCTTGTTCACATTCCATTCCTATTGAAGCATTCCATCTATGGAAGTATACTACCTTACATCTACTTAAAAATGTTATTATAAACATTAAATTAACGAAGCCTAGGTATCCTTATAAACAACTCCTATATGCTATTAAAGAACTACAACAACATTTTGTCATAACTTATGTAGATAAAGCTTCTAATAATTATGTCATTATTTGTAAAAAATATTATATTTCTCTGTTACAGAATTACTTAAAAAGTAATCACATTTTTAAACCCATTAATAATCAGTCTATCAAAATCAAAACTAAAATGCTAAAATTATATACACAATTAAATATTAATTGTAAGTTTTTTAAATTTCCTTATGTTACTTTGGTTCCTAAATTCCATAAATCACCTCTCAGTTTTAGAACAGTCACTTGTGAACATAATACCTTTACCACTACAACTAGTAAGTATTTGCTTAACTGTTTAAATAGAATTAATGAATCTCTTAAATTTAGGAATTCAGGATATTTCATTTTAAACAATAGTTTTGATTTAGTAAATCACCTTAGCAAACTTCCACACATTCTTGGTTTCCATACCTTTGATTTTAAAGACCTATTTAATAATATTGTCATTAAAGATTTATATAAAGTTATTATCTCTCTTTATCATGACTATCTATCTTCCAATAATGTTGCATTTAATGTCAAAAACTTTCCTATGCTCTTGCACTTTGTGTTATACAACAATTATATTATCCAAGGTGATAACATTTATTTACAAACATCTGGTGTACCACAAGATGGCTGTAGTAGTAGTATACTCGCTAACTTATATCTTTATTATTATGGATCTCATTTTAACTCTAATTCATATATTATATATAGATATGTTGACGACTTAATTTGCATTATCATTGATGATTCCTATCCAATTAATATTGATTTTTACCCATCTCACCTAGAATTAATTCCTAATGAGCCTAGCGTTAGTCAAACTGTAAACTTTTTAGATATAAATATAGATACCCCCAATAATCATGTAATCACCAATCTATATGATAAAAAAGATTCTTACAACTTCACTATCATAAAGGTGCCATCATATCAATCTTGTAATTCTATTCAATTGTTTAGAAACATCATTTTAAACCAGCTATTTCGAATACATCGACTTTCTGATCCTCGGTTTCACTTTCTCCACATCAATAATCTTAAACGCATTTGTCAAAATTACCAATATCCGGAAGTATTTGTAAATAATATTATTAATAATTTCAAATATACCACGTAATAATTTTACACATGCATTATTTATCGTTGATTGGATAACTCAATTTTGAGAATTCACCCATTCTTATTACCTAACTTACCACTTGGCCTGAGTCTAATACTGTTTACTATTTTCGAATGACTATTTTCCACTTGTCCTGAGTCCTATACTGATTACTATTTTTGAAAGTCTCCATACATATTATGTATCGTATTCATTCCGGTGCCCACTCGCATTGACGAAGTGAGGTGAAATGCTCAGTCGCTTCTTCCATTTACACGTGGTAACAATGCTTGTGAGTTCATATTTCTGTTCGAAGAGGTATTAATTTTTTGATTTGTAATTCAATTGATTTATTTTTCTCCTTCCACTAGCCAGTAGACAGTTCCAATGGTGTCTATAGTTAAATACTATTGCCATTGTCAGAAACTGGCTATTCTATCGGTTTTAATTCGAATTGTATGGCTGTCCTGATGAGAATGCAATTTCGAACTAACCGCCATTTTTTGTGTAGTTTCAATTGATTGTTCTCTATGTCTTAATCTTTTATCGTGAGCTAATTATTATTGCCTTTACTCATTTTTGCCGTGTTTTCTTTTTTCTTTTTATTTATATTTATATACTTTTACTTGTGAATTTTGTATCCTAATATTCTTCTCATCCCCCTTTCCATTGTAGTGATATGTTACCTTCTATCTTTATCCTTAGTCTTGGTCTATAGTTACTCATTTGTAACAGATATGCTAGAGAAGTGTTTTTTTGTACATACAGTAGTTTATGCCTAATTTACGATTAAAATCCTTCATTTTTTTTATATATATATATATATAATATTAATTTGATATTTAAAAGCAAAAACAGTGCATTAACTACCGTAATGACTAAAAACCCATTTCTAGCACAGTCGTTACAAATAAGTGTTAATCTACGTAACTATAGACCAATACAAATAGGATAAAAATAGTAGCTAACTTATCGGTATAATGGGAGAAAAGGTGGTGGTGGGGGATATAAAATTTATAAATCTTTATATTTCAATTCTTTATTTTTATATTTCAAATTTCTCCCAGCTAAAAATAACTCAAGAACTGCTAAGCACGCAAATTTCGTATTTATATTGTTGCGAACGCGTAATGTTCTCTCACTGACACCTTTTCTTTCGTCGAGTCTCGTAGACCAGAGGAGCGAGGAGAAGGAACTGCGACTCGTTAAAAAAAAGAGGTGAAAAGATCGGCTCCTATCCAAAGGAGTGCGACGATCGCCAGAGAAGTTCGGTGAGTTACCCATCTGGGACCTATTTCCGATTATGTATTTGTTCGACCTCTCTCTCCGCTTTTATGATGATTAAATACAACTTAGGGATAGTGAATTTTAATTACCATCTTTCACATTTTAGTTTGTGAGACTATATATACTTTTGTATTTGTTTATCTTAAATTGGTATTCATCCCATTTGGAATATGGGAAGTTGTGTTTTAAATATTTTAAATATATATTGTGTAAATATTTATATAGTGTAAATAAATTAATGGTTATACACACACGGTCTTTTTCGTCTTCGCGCTCTAACCGGGCGTGTCCTAAAAGAGGTAGTTACCTCGGGACAGTCGTTTTGTGAAATTATTTTCGTCAATATTTTGAGAATAATATCGCTTATTTTGTGAAATAAGTGGAGCATTTAAGTGCTGTTTGATTGTATATTGTTCCTGTTTACTTTATGCTTGTGAATAAACGGGTTAGTTATCCAGAAATTCGAACTCATTCTTATATTTGGAGTGCACACCCATGTTTCCAGAGAATACGTTCGTAACAATACTATCCTACGAAGAAAAAAAAATATTCTATTTTTTTTTACTTAACTTTAATGGCGTACAACCATTAGTTCTTGATATATTTTAATTTGTAGTTATAGTAGACGATTTTTTTGTATTATATTTTTATAATTCAATTTCTTTTATTTTTTACTTATTTTTTTTTTTTTTTTGTAATACAGTTTAGTACCTAATAATACACTTTAGTAATACACCAGTAATACACTTTAGTAATACACTAGTAATACACTTTAGTAATACACTAGTAATACACTTTAGTACCTTTTGTAGTTACACTTTAAATACCTAAATCTATCTGCTATTCATCCAATCAAATTATTAAAAAATAATTTTATAATTAATTAATTTTTAGAATAAAATATCTGAATTCCTTGGAAATAAGGCAACATACAGTGATTGAGGATAAAATATTTTTTTACATTCCGCAATTTCCATGCCAACAAAACAGTTAATTGTGCGGCATTTTTTATGCTTAAATTTGAAACTACTTTTGATATTCAGAACTTTTACTAAGTGTTTAGGTTCTGAACACTTAATAAAAGTAAGATAGTAGTCACTAAATGTGACATCTTAATTAGATGTTACATTTAGTGACTAATAGCCATAACGCCTTCGCAAAGCGTAGAGCGCTCTGTATGGTCTTTATTATGTTTGGTATTACTGAGAAAACAAACATAGGAATTCCATATTTCTCGAAATTTCTCTATAGATTCAGACAACTTTACCGCGCGGGAACTACAAGAAACACCTATAAAAAGAAAAAAAAATTCATTTGCATTGCAAACATGTCTCTTGTCTTTTCAAGGGCAGCCATGTGATTAGTGACAAATCAGAAAATTCAATGAAAATGTTATCTTTCAGATTATAATTACTGCACTGTAGCCACCGTAGGGCTGCTCATACAAATTGGGGTTCCCGCTACAAATAATTACCAGGCCCTTCTACATTTGATTCCCCTTCCTTATTAATATTTCATGTTTTTTACCCCTAAAATATTGAGTCACCCCTCTTACGCCCGGGTCCCTCTACTCGAGTGGTGTCCGTCCACCACCATAGGCGGTCCCTGTGCATTGAAAGCTCCTTGAATTACACATAATTATTCTGCGTGGCTCAACATGCCTTCGCTTTAACAATAAAACATCCGCGGTGTGGTGAAAGTTGTGGCATATGCAAATTTATTATATCACCGAAATGACGTCAGCCGAAATGAAGTAAGGAATGAGATCTAGAGGAGGCATGTTGACCAATTACATAAAGCGAGTACGCATTCCACTGAAGAGATGGAACCTATGGGGATACCTGATCTGGATCCTACAATGGAGGACAATGCTGAAAATTTCAGACCCTGCAGCATTCACCATGACAGAGTTGCACGAGACATCTAAGAAACTCCGACCCCCTACCTCGCCAACCGTACCCAAAGCTCGTCGAAACTCCTGATCCGGAATCTGAAACCATTAAATATTTCTAAATGCTATGTTATGAGCATTGCTAGTATCCATAATATTCTTAATTACAATTATATTTTAAATAATTCATCTCTATCTCGATGTACTCATATTATTGATTTAGGTGTTACTTTCGATGATACTTTTAACTTTCAGAGACATATCGATAATATTATTAAAAGAGCCTACCAAAGACTTGGTTTCACCTTAAGGCGATCTCGTGTTTTTGCCAGTTCTGATACGATTGTTTGTATTTATAATACCCTTGTTAAACCAATCTTGGAATATTGTGCAATGATTTGGGGCCCTGTTTACAATCTGCATTCTCAACGGATAGAAATCGTGCAAAATAAACTATTACGTACTATTGATTACAGATTGACTGGCTATTATCCTTATGATATGCATACAAGGGAACTCAGACAGAAATATAGTTTAATGTCTCTTAAAAAAAGAAGCTGGTCCTGCCTCATGTTTTATTATAGGGTTTTAAATAACACTATAGATTGCCCTATTTTACTTTCTTGCCTGGAATTTCACATACCTGTCAATAATACCAGGAAAAAAACCTCTTTTTCACAATACTACTGTTAAACACAACTACATTAAATGCTATTCTATCTATAAATTTGTTGATCTGTATAATACCTATTGTGCTGATATTTATATATTTAACTCGACTCCTGCCTGTTTTAAAAAAGCCTGTTTCAATGCGCTTGACATGTTTACTATTTAGTATTCTCGTATCCTATGTTCTGAACTTTTTAATTTCTTGTGTGGCTACTGTAACTGGATGTCATCTGTAGTTGCCACGTAAATTGAATAAAATAAAATAATTCCAAATCCAAGAGCCTCAGTCGAACCAAAGGAATCCATTGCACCGGTGATACCAGAAATGTCATTACGACGATCCGTGAAACTCCGGAAACCTTCTGATAGACTGCACTGTTACCGGTAACCCCTAAGTACTATAATTGAGGACGGAGGAGTGTGGAAGACCCAGACCGTCCGGACGGAGGAGTGTGGCATGTGCAAATCTATTATGTCACCGAAATGCCGTCAGCCTACTATGTGGGACTGAACTCTTCTATGAAGGCAGCAATAAATACGCTGCATTTGTAAGTAAGGTGTGTGAATAAAGGTAGTTAAATTCTGAGAGTGTAACATGTCTTATTCCTCTGTGTAAAAATACAACAATGGCGACGAGGACGGCCACGGGCCAGTTCGATACGTATTGTTTTACAGAGGAAGAATTTCCATCATATATTAAGAGGTTGGAAGCTTCGTTTCGAGTGAAGGAAGTTAAAGAAGAATTAAAAATTGCAGCGCTGCTCAGTTCGATGGGATCATCTACTTATAAAATACTGAAGAACCTTGTCACACCGAGGAAACCTTCTGATATGAAGTATAAAGAAGTCGTGAAGCTGTTTACCGACCATTTAAGTCCGTCTGCACTTGAAATGACAGAACGTTGCAGATTCTACAAACGCAACCAGTTAGAAGGTGAGTCAGTTTCAAAATATATATCTGAATTACAACATCTTTCTAGAAACTGTAATTTCGGTACTAATTTATCAGTGATGTTTAGAGATAGATTAGTAAGAGATAGATTAGTAATGGGTCTTAAAGACGAGACTATACAGGAACAAGAAAGATCAATCATGCATAAAGCATTGATTATGAAATACTTTCCAACTTCAATTTTATACAAACATCTCGAAAATGCGATACATTCCTCGGTAATATTTTTAAAATTATCAAAATAATGCATTAATTTATTAGATTTGAAAACTTCATCGAAAAAAAGGAACTTCATTCCAGTGACGGCATCGACATACAAATTGCCTGGTTTAAACATCTCTAAAATGCGACACATTCGTCAGTAATATTTTTAAAATTATCATAACACTACAATAATTTATAATATTTGAAAACTTCATCGAAAATAAATGAACTTTATTCAAATGACGTCATCGAAACATAAATCGTCTCTATATAAAAACAGCATTTCATTCATAAACATTTTTCCAATCGTGTCTTTCATCACAATACTATAATAATTTATTTTATTTAAAAATTTGAAAAATTATTATCTACCGTATTTATTTTAAAATGTGAAACCTTTCTCATATATAAATAATTAAACTCTTGGAAAGATATTTATTATATAATATATCTCTTTTTTCTTTCTGGAGGATATAACGAGAGTCAGAATTTAATTGAATTTGTTTTTCACCTTATATTAAATAATTTCTATTTAAAAAACTACCTAATATATTTCACTAAATCTTTCTTTATATATTTTATGGGATAATTTGAATATTTCCTAAAATTTTCGAAGCAATTTGTGAATTTTAAATTTGCTTAAAAAAATTTTGAAACATTAGGTCCCATAGGGTTCAATGTAATTCGTTTTTTCAACCCGGGTTCAATCCAAAACCAATTGGGTGATATTATTCGTTTATATTACCATATGTCCCACAGACCATTTCAACAACATACTAAAATTGGATTTTGATGAAATCATTTAACGGCAGTTATCCTGCGAACGTACAGACAGACAGATTAAACAAAGTCGTAAACACTTTCAACTACGTTGTAAAGTGTTAAAAACTACTGATAATCCAAAATCTTTTGAGTTAGCGAAATCCACTGATTTAGGATTAGAAGCAGCCAACTGGGATGTGCATGAAATGCAACCAACATTTTCTGTTAATAAATTAAGTAGTAATAGTTCAACATTACATAAAGAAAAAAAATCAAAGGAAGAAACCAGTTCGGTTGAAAGTCTTGGGCGATATTGCTATATCGATACCTGAATCCGAATCATTTAGCACACAAATGTAAATACTCAAATTATGTTTGCAAACTCTGCTCTAAAAAATATCATTTAGCTCGAGCATGTCGTTCCAAAAGAAAAGCAACTGTAAAAATTGTATCATCTGCAATAAAAAAATGAAAAAAATAGCGACTTCCCGATTTACAAAGAAATTATTAATACTTTACAACAAAGTTGAAAAGTGTTTGACTTTGTTCATTCTATCTGTCTGTCCGTTAGCACGATAACTGCCGTAAAAATGACTTTATCAAAATGAAATTTTAGTATGTTGTTCAGCCGGTCTGTGGGACCTATGGGAATATAAATGAATAATATCATCCAATTAGTTTTCGACTGAACCCGGGTTGAAAAAATGAAATACATTGAACCCTATGGGATCTAATTTTTCAAACACTTTTAAGCAAATTTAAAATTCACAAATTGCTTTGAAAGTTTTAGGAAATATTCAAATTATCCCATAAAATATATAAAACAATTTTCAGCAAAATATATTCAGTAATTTTTTAAATAAAAATTAAAATAATTGCACCCTTTATATGAAGAGATCACATGACCCACTTCAAAATAAAATATGACATCCATCTTGTGTCAAAATCGTGATATTTAGAGTTCTTTTTAATTCATATTTAGTGTTGCATCTATCCTAAAACAATTTTGCTTTTTGCTAAAATTCTGTGCATCTACATACTAAAACAACGCAATTACAATATAGTTGAGTTTAAATGATCATTCAACTTTGATTATTTCTATAACGAAGTCAAATTTTCACTTATGGAGAATGTAAATACCAAAAGATGTGGAATGAGTTGTATAAGAATTGCTGCATTTTTTTTAACGCAAAATTATTTAGCTCATGGAGTCTGCAATATAACTGATATGAATAAAACATTCATTGATTCTACACAGAGAAGCAAACGATTTTTTCGATGAAGTTTTAAGCATAGAGTTAAATTACTTGTACCTCCATAGTTTTAAGTTGTTAAATAAAATAAATTATTGTAGTATTGTGATGAATGAAATGAATGGAAAAATGTTTATGAATGAAATGCGGCTTTTATATAGTGAGCCACGTGTGTTATATTTCGATGACGTCATTTGAATAAATTTCATTTGTTTTCGATGGAATTTTCAAATATAATAAATTATTGTAGTATTATGATAATTTTAAAGATATTACCGAGGAATGTATCTCATTTTAAAGATGTTTGAACCAGGCAATTTATATTTCAATGTCGCTATTTGAATGAAGTTCATTTTTTTCGATGAAGTTTTAAATTTTCAAATATAATAAATTATTGTAGTATTGCGATAATTTTAAAAATATTACCGAGGAATGTATCGCATTTTAGAGATGTTTAAATAAAATTTCATTTAAGTTGGAAAGTGCTTCATAACCAATGCTTTACGAATGATTGATCGTTCTTGTTTAAAATCATAGCGTAGGTGATCCGCAAAAGCCCCACGCCTAACCCTTGCTCTAGGAACCCTAGTATTGACAAGAGTAATGATGGTAGAAGGGTGATAAGAATCCCCAGGAAGAAGAATATCGTCGATTCCAGCACTTTAAATAGTTTGAAAACCTTTATTATAGTTAGAGATAACCAAATATAAAATTCGATCCATACAGTTTCCAACAATATTAAATTGATCCAGATCATACATGTTTAAGAAACTAATAAACAACATCTCGACACTAGTGTAGCAAAAATCATCAGACCAAAGGCCAAAAAATACCAGGTAAATTGAAATCCCCTAAAAAAATAACATCATAACTAAACAAGAAAAATCAATCATGCATAAAGCATTGATTATGAAACACTTTTCAACTTCAATGCAATTTTATTTAAACATCTCTAAAATGCGATAAATTCCTCGGTGATATTTTTAAAATAGGCACAATACTACATTAATTTATTATATTTGAAAAACTTCATCGAAAACAAATGAACTTTATTTAAATCAAGTCATCGAAATATAAATCGCCTGGCTCTCTCTATGAAAGCATCATTTCATTCATAAACTTTTTAAATTCCTTTCATTCATCACAATACTATAATAATTTATTTTATTTAAAAACTTTAAACTATGGAGGTACAAGTAATTTAAATCTATGCATAAAACTTCATCGATAAAATCGTGTGCTTCTCTGTGTAAAATCGATGAATCTTTCATTCGTATCAGCTCTATTGTAGATTCCATGAGCTAAATAATTTTGCATTAAAGAAATGCAGCAATTCTTATACAACTAATTCTACATCTTTTGGTGTTTACATTCTCCATAAGTGAAAATTAGGTTTCGTTGTAGAAATAATCAAAGTTTGATGATCATTTAAACTCAAATATATTGTAATTACGTTGTTTCAGTATGTAGATGCATAGAATGTAAGCAAAAATAAAGCGGTTTTAGGACGGATGCAACACTAAATATGAATTAAAAAGAACCTTAAAAATCACGATTTTGAGGCAAGATGAATGCCATATTTTATTTTGAAGTGGATCATGTGATCTCTTCATATAATGGTCACGTGATCTCTTCATATAAAGGGTGTAATTATTATTTTAATTTTTATTTAAAAAACTACTGAATATATTTCGCTGAAATTTTTTTTTATACTTTATGGTATAATTTGAATATTTCCTAAAACTCTCGATGCGATTTGTGAATTTTAAATTCGCTTAAAAAATGTTTGAAAAATTAGGTCCCATAGATTTCAATGTATTTCATTTTTTCAACCCGGGTTCAATCCAATACTAATTGGGTGATATTATTCATTTATATTCCCATAGATCCCACAGACCGTCTGAACAACATACTAAAATTTCATTCTGATGAAGTCATTTTTACGGCACTTATCGTGCTGACAAACAGACAGAATCGACAAAGTCATAAACACTTTTTAACTAAGTTGTAAAGTGTTAAAAAATCATAATTTGCATCAAGAAGATTAAAAAATTCCTCATATGTGACAAAATTTAAATTAAAATTAAAGTTGTTGATAACCAGGTTCAATTGCTGGCAACGAAAGTATATCAAGTTGTGTATTTATTGTTTTTGAGAGGCAAAGTGGTAAGTTTTATTAAAATTCCTTGTTTTGTCAACCCTAGTTCGAATTTTGAGAAATTCGATTTTTTTTCGTTTTGGAGATAGATCGAATGAGGCCAAAAATCGAGATTTTGGCTCAAGTGAAAGTGTTCGATCATTTTGAAAAGAGGTTTTGAGTTTTTAATTTACTGCTTTGAAACGTTACCCCCAATTCGAATTTTCCAAATATTAGAATATTTTTCGTTGACTTGAAAACTAAAACAAATTAAATGAGACCAAATCCAAAATTCTGGCCGAAGTAGTTAGCCAAGCTCGTTAATTAAACAAAGAAGTTTCGAGTTGTTTTTACTTTCTCTATATACATGATATAGTTTTCTCTCTCTATATAGTATTAGTATACATAATGTAAAGGGAAGTATAGAGACGGGGTCGAAAATTCAAATTTGAGCTTTCGATGGAAGAGTCCGTTTCAAGCATCCCTGAACTCGATTCTGTAATTTTAGCAGTGATGTGCGTGCGTGTGCGTGCGTGCGTGCGTACGCGCTTGCTCGCGCGTGGTTGCGCTCGAAATCTGACGAACAAATTCAGCGTTTTGAACGAAATTTAGTATAGAAATTACAGTTGGTGAATACTGAAAGCCTATTGATTTTAAACAGCAATCAAATGTTCTACCCCCCCCCACACACACACACACACAAATTTTCTAATGAAATTTCATCAAAAAATCAGAATTTTCAATAAAGTTACGTGAATTTCTTATATAATTTTCCTTTAGAAAACAATTGACATAAATTTTAGAAAGCCAGCATGAACCGTTTTCGATATATTGCATTTTTTTCCCCAAATAAATGTATCAAAAAATCACATTAAATTAAAAAGTATTAACTATTGTGAAATGTTTACTTTTTATCTGTAACATTATGCGATAAGTTCAGATACATAATTCTCGTGGATCTAGCTCATTACATTCACGAAACAAGATACTCTGTGTAATAGATTTGTATTTTCACGCTTAACAGTTCTGCAACAGTCATTTATATACAGGTTGTCCCAAAAACATTGACCTCGGCTTTTATTCCTTAAATATTGGTCTTAGACATAGACAATACTTATGAAATCGATTAAAAATTCCAGGGGATTAAATTTGAAGAAATACAAAATTTAAATTTTTATACGGCTCCTGTACAAAAACATTTCCAATAAGTAAAATGTCCCCATACACTAAAAATGCTGAAATTTTGTACATCACCTTATATCATAAAAAGTCCCAGAGATATGTCTAAACAAAATGGGTGAGGGATTAATCGCAAATTAAAATGTAAATATTTACAGCAAGAGTGCAAATGAAGCAACGCAGAAATGCATCATAGGCAAATAATATCTGCCTCTTATCTTTAATGGATCTTTGGCTTGGATGGAAAATATTTTGAACAAGCTTTGTAATCTTTGTGTAAAGTTATTATTTCTACACAGTTTAGATACTTTTGTACCAATAAATAGCAAAATTATTATTTATTTATGTAATCATTGTTTTCTTTCGTAATTTGTGTATGACCCCTGAAACGCGATCTCCTGACATTATTTTTCCCCTCTGAGAACCCATGTCGATGCATCGGAAAGTGGTTTAAGTCAGCATTTTTGTCTTTTTATATCTCTAGGAACTTTTATGGTAAAATGCTGAAATTTTGTACATCACCTCATTAGTGTATGGTGCACATTTTACTCATTGGAAATGTTTTTTTACGGGGGCCCTATAAAAATTCAAATTTTGTATTTCTTAAAATTTAATTCTCTTGAAAATTTTAATCGATTTCATAAAATTCTGTACCTTTTTGTGCGCAACTTTGTAATTTATTATATATGTCTAAGATCAATATTTAAGGCTTAAAAGCCGAGGTCATTGTTTTTGGGACACCCTGTATAAGAAATGCTCTGCTGGCGATAAATTTAGCGAACTTGGAGAATCATTTAGCGAAATATCGCCAACCTGGTGATATTTCGCCCTAGATTGATGGAAATTGCGTCATTTTTGCAATTTTAACGATAAGTTAATAAATTAATTATTAAAGTATTTTAAAATATGGACTATATTGCTTATTGCCGATGCTATCAATATTGGTAATTGTCAGTTTATAGTTGCTTGAAATGTAAGGTAATTGGGTACTTCTAAATAGTTTTACATGTTGTCATCCGGAAAAGCGCCCAATGCAACATTAAAAACATTGTTTGTGGCGTAAATTATATACATCATTTTTTCACAAAAGTAAATTCGTTTTTAAAGAAGTAAATTCGTTGCATTATGTAAGGAAAGTCATGTGCTGCACATATCATATTTCTTTAATTTAATGCTCTACGACCACATAAAGAGCAGATATAGTAGAGGCTCCTCGTTGTGTCGCAAACCCAGACCACTCGACTGACTCAAAGGGGTTGTAGCAGCTGTTTGAGTGGCCGGGCTCTCCTTGTGGTGTGCAAAAGCACCTTGTCACGTGCTACCCACGTAAGAATTTTTATTATTCCGTCACCCCCAATTCGAACTTTTTGACGTTTAGATTTTTCTCTTTGTCTCGAATCTGTGACGGATCAAATGACACCAAAACCAAGATTCTAGCTAGAGTAGAAAAACTCGATAATTTTGATACGTCACCCCCTCCCCCCCCCCCCCACACACACACACCACTCACTCACTCACTCAGTCGGTCACCCAGTTCTGTTCATATTATAGTCATTCAGTTCAGTGCATGTTATATAGATTTATACTTGCATAAAAATATAAATAAATAACCATATTTATAAAAAAAATAACCATATTTCGCAATCCTGCTTTCTTAAAAGTAATGTCTTAATTTGAAAACTGGACACGTATTTATTGCTAATTTGAACCGTAAATTAGAAACGGTTCGAGGCTAACCTAAGATGTTCTGTCATCGAGGCTATGTGCATCCACTTTGTCTTTTCTGGCTCATTACGTGTGATTTATAAATGCACTGAGGGTGATTTATTTCAACCGAGAGTAATAAAAATAAGCATCCCAGCTTTTAGGGAAGATGGGCAAGTAACTAACTCTTAAATAGAATGAGCAATACTTGTTGTTTTAAATGAACATTCTTTTAAAGATATTTTGTTCTCTTTTATCTGAAATGCAAAGCTTAATTTGAACTAAGGATAAACAGTCTGATGTGGGCACCACACGACTTTCATTACATAATGCCTTTACTTCTTTCACAGCGAATTGATGGTGTACAATAGAATTTAAATAATACCTCGTAAAATAAATGAGTATTGGCGAATTCTTGGGCGGCCAAATACAGCACCATTACAAAAATATCTCGTCTCGTGAATGGAATGAACGAGTTTCACGAGGACATTGTAAAAGGATTTGTCGATTAATATTGCATTTGAAAAGTGATAACACTTACTACATTTTTTCTTTTGTGTGTGTGTTTAAGTAATTTTTTAATAAATTTATTTTTAAACAAGAAGTATCAATCATGCATAAAGCATTGATTATAAAAACACTTTCAAACTCTAATTTTACTCAAACATCTCTTAAATACGATACATTCAGCGGCGATATTTTCAAAATTATCTCAATATTGTAATAATTAATTATATATAAAAATGTAAAACTTCATCGAAAAAAACGAACTTGATTCAAATGACGTCACCGAAATATAAATCGCCTGGCTCTCTGTACAAAAGCAGTAAATATTTCATTTATACATTTTCATTTCATTCATCACAGTACTACAATAATTTATTCTACTTAAAAACTGAACCATGGGGGTAAAAGTAATTGAACTTTAAGCATAAAACTTCATCGAAGAAGTCTGTCATTAAATCGTCTGCTTCTCTATGTAAAATCAATGAATATTTCATTCATATCATCCATATTGCAGATTCCTGAGGAAAATAATTTTGCGTTAAAGAAATTCAGCAATTTTTATACAACTCATCTTAGAGCCTAATCTGTTTACATTCTCCATAAGTGAAAATTAGGTTTCGTTGTAGAATTAATCAAAGTTTGATGATCATTTAAACTCAAATATATTGTAATTGTGTTGTTTCGGAATACAGATTCACAGAAATTAAACAAAAATATAGCGGTTTCAGGACGGATACAACACTAAAATTAAATTAAAAAGATCTTTAAAAATCGCAATTTTGACACAAGATGGATGATATTGATCATTTAAACTCAAATATATTGTAAATGAGCTGTTTTAGAATACAGATGCACAGAAATTAAGCAAAAATAAAGCGGTTTTAGAACGGATACGACACTAAATAATCACGATTTTGACACAGGATGGATGCCATATTTTATTTTGAAGTGGGTCACGAGAACTCTTCGTATAATGTTGACGTGATCTATTCATATACAGGGCTTAATTATTATCTTAATTTTTATTTAAAAATTACTGAATATATTTTGCTGAAATTTTTTTATATATATTTTATGGGATAATTTGAATATTTCCTAAAACTTTCGAAACAATTTGTGAATTCGCTTAAAAATGTTTGAAAAAGTAGGGCCCATAGGGTTCAATTTATTTCATTTTTTCAACCCGGGTTCAATCCAAAAATAATTGGATGATATTATTCATTTATATTCCCATAGGTCCCTAAAGTCATTTTTACGGCAGCTATCGTGCTAACGGATAGACAGACAGACAGACAGAATGAACAAAGTCATAAACACTTTTCAACTGTGTTGTAAAGTGTTAAAAACCTGCATTATCTCAAGAACAGTTTATAGAAGCGTTCTAAAGTATGTGTCATTTTTTTTTCTAATGAAATATCGTGTATACAATGATTATTTATTTAACAGTATTGAAGGTTTTGATTTTATATTGATTTTTTTTAAGTTAATCAAACTTCCGTACAATATTTCGAGAATAACTCATGCCAGCTTTATAAAGTTCATAGCATTCATTTCCTAATTAAAATGTACTCCTGACTATTTATTTATCACTATTAAAGGTCTAGATTTGTTATTGATTTTTAATTTCAAAAATTCTTTCCAACATTCGATTGCGTTTAAATTGAATAGGGTTTCTGTGATCGCAATAATCGTACCAAGTGATTTTCGAAATACCCCGTTCGTGACAGATCACACGCACATGCACCACCTCAAAAGCGTTTGATTCGAGTTAAGGGTATGCTTAAAACGTGCTCTTCAGCCGAAAACTCAAATTCGAATTTTGGACCCTGTCACAATACTTTCCCTACGCATTGTAGTATGGAAATTTAAAAAAAAAAATACTTCATGCACGTGTTAAATCATATCAAAACATCATTCGTATTTAAATAATATCATAAGAAATTGAAATTTGGCGATACATTTGGCGTTGAAACCACAAAACAATTCGAAAAGCTTGTTACCGTCCCTGCAATACATGGTAATGTATAGGGAAAGTATTGGAATCATGTCGAAAATCGCAAATGGAGTTTTCGACGGATCTACACGACTTGGGACCTCCAAAACACGAAAACACTTTTTTAAGCGTGACGTGTGTGTGTCTGTGTGTGTGTCTGTGTCTCTTTCTCTGTGTGTGTGTCTGTGTGTCTCTCTCTGTGTGTGTGTGTGTGTGTGTGTGTGTGTGTGTGTGTGTCTACCTATGCAATGTATATATCTACTCTAACTCAAAAACTAATGGACCAAATGTCATAAAATTTGGTAGGCAAGTCACTTGTGTGTGACTCTGGTGCTGGTTAGTTTCTGGTACGATTCGGGATAAAACAACCCGCCTTTTCTTGCAAAATGGCCCCCAGAAATTGCCTGTGTTCATTCTAGCTGAAAAAGTAATTGATTAAATTTTACAAATTTTGGTAAATAAGTCACTTGTGGGTCACCCTGGTAATATTTTAGTTTTTTTTTTCGCATTTTCGCTACACCACCGTTAAAAATAAGTCCAGTTACCAAATGAGAACAAAAATTGAATTAAAAATGCAAATTCAGTTTCATTTTAAATAATTATGGGCATTTTTTGTCTAATTAAACTCAATGAATTATTGAAAAAATAAAGTGAACGTGCATATGAGTCTGCAGGGAAAGTCATGTACTGTCCACATCAGATTTTTTTTTCTCGTGAGTTAAGCTTGTTATCAGTTAATTAACTCGTCGTAACTCGTTATACTGCATGCGGAGAGGCACAAAATGTAAACATACTTAATGCTATGATTTTGTGTAACTGTTTTGATGAATTTTATCCAAAAACATGTAACATCTCGGAAACGATAATGCCAGTCTTTTAAAATGAACTCAATTCTGTTTCTCGTGATAAATTTCATTTAAAATAATTGTTTATTTTACGTTATTGACTCACCCATTTTTTTTTTTTATCCAAAAACTCATTCGCAAGAATTGTGAGGGGCGATGACCTAATTTATAATCAATAGGATTCCAGTTCTCGCAGATTGGAATGATCATACCGAATTACGTTAAAAAAGGCTTCATGAGATATTGAGTTCTAAAATTTACGAACACACACATTCATGCATATTAATGATGTAGGCAAGGGAATTTTTGATAACCATAAACCTCCATTAGCAGAAAATTCCATTAGTTCTTAATTGGGGTCCATATTAGAAAACGAAATCCAACAATGTAACCCCCATCTCCGCCCCCATTCTGCCATATTCCTTCCTCCCTTTTCGCGATCCTGAGTATGTGTGTGATGTTTACATACAAACACATATTCATACACATATGCGGATAATAATTTATAATCTCGGAAATTGTAAACAACGGGGCAATGAATGTCTGAAATGTTTTTTTTTTGTTTTCCTCATTTTGAAAGAATTTTCAAAGGCAAATTATGTCTTCCACAAAAAATATATTCTCTGACCTCATGCAGACGCATGTATTTGATAGTAAATAAGCATTCTTTATAGTTTATGAGTTAGTTCTCAGGATAATGTTGCAAGAAATTTGAACAAAACGCTCAAATCGATGATTACGTGCATTTGTATATCATTCCCGCTTATGAAAGAGTAAATCATATTTACTATGATTGTAGAAAATTTACAGTGTATGTAGGAGACTAGATGTAAACAGTCAGTTGCATTATATAATTAATTCTATGTACCACTCAGGACTCCAATATGGTATTCACAATCTTAAGAAGAATATTGAAGTCGCACGCCCAGTGTTACAAACAACATTACTATACCGAATGGTGTGGTAACTAGTATGTTCTACTAGTTTCGTTCTTATTCATTACAGATTGCACTGGCAGCAAAACAGAGTTTGCTTCCAGTGCAGTTACGACTAATAACAAAACAGAGCTTACTACTATAGTCGTGATTTTATTTCAATTTACTGTGATTTTCATACAAGGAACCTAGACTTATCGCATATTCCTAGTGCTCTTTTTTAATTCAGTGACATCTGATTAGCATGGTTGCCCTAAAGTCCTCAGTAAGCTGATTCGGTTAAGAAAAGCAGATACATGATAAAATTTTATTCCGAATTTCTATATCATCAAGAGCGGATTTAAAAGAAATTCAATTCCAGATTGCCAAGTCAGTAAGAATTGGCTCATATCTGGCCATGAAGTCTTAGGCAGTTCTAGCTCAATATTTGAATTCGTTGATAGATGATTGGTACGGCTGACTTAGCAATTTATCTACCGCAAGCCTAAAAATAGGCTTTTTGATGCCAACGCTTATTTACAGCAAGCCTAAAAATGGGCTTTTTGATGCCAACGCTTATTTACCGCAAGCCTAAAAATGGGCTTTTAGGTGCCAATGCTTATCAATCGCGAGCCAATTAATAGGATTTTGCAAGTGCTCTTTTTGGCAGTAACTTTTAAATCGTAAATGTGCAGTTTCCTTAATGGATTTAAGACGACGTGGGTGCTGGCCGCGTGTCCTTGTGGCTTTAAATAATTTTTAGTTTTCTTGACCCAAAACCCAGACAAAATGAATTTTGATAATGAAAGCAAAGAAATTTTTCTAGATTCTTTGTGAGAGTGTTCTAATTGTTCTTTGAGAAGTGATAGCAGCGATTACAGTGACGATAATGGTATTATAAGGTATGCAAAACATTATTCGGGATTACCGCTGCAATATATGACACGATAAGCAAAACCAAGCAGGTATTAGGCGAGAATCTGCGCTCAAGTTAGCCGGTCTTTTCCTTGGAAGCAATGAAACTGCAGCCGGTAGATTATGTGTTAAGAGCCGTAACGGTCTTAACACTTTCGCGACGGCGGCATTCCGGAACTGCCGCTGCCCAAAGTACGGAGCGCTTCGCTTCCGAACTGTTCCCAGGAGATGGCAATTTTTTTGCGCTAAGCCTAACTCTCGAAATAAATTCACTAAAAATCACCTATTCAACACAGAAAGCTACTATTTTCAGGAATAAAAGAAATATTTATTTTCTATTTGATGTATATTTTTCATACAAATCTGAATACAAAATACTCCTTAGTTGCTCCCATTCTTTTATCCGAAATAAACGAATAATTTCACTGCCTCTAAACCCCAAACAAAAAAAAAATACTATCTCATATTCCTATGATTCACCAACGAAATCATAAAGCTGAAATAAAAAAAAAATCCGAAACTCAATTATAAAATTGTTGATGCTGCGAGAATTGCTCTGTCTGTTTATATTACTAAATCATGTTTCACCGCTCCAAATGGAGAAATAATTCATTGGATCCTCCTTATGCCAAGGTCATGTGTCTGCAAAATACGTTGAAGTTAGTTCCACGGACATTTAATGCCATCTAGTAGACAAATTAAAACGTTCCATGTGAAAGCACGCATGCGTGCTACTCGCCGTTTACGATAAAGTTTCCTCCGTCACGAGTGCGTGCCGTCCGTCCTTGAATGCAAGTTCGCAGCCGACACGCGGGCGTACCAATCGTATCGAAAGGGTTTTAAAGCAGCTCTTATAAGAGCCGAGTTTAGATCAGCTCTTACTGACTTACATCTGGCTTGGCTCTTCCTAAATCAGGTCGGCAAGTGTCTGGTTTGCAAAGTTACCTCACACTCGCTGCTCTTAAAACGTTTTCTTCTTTCTAGTGCAGTTAACAACTATTCCCTGTTGATGAGGTCGGGATTCATGCACGATAAGTGACTGAAACCTCTTTCATTCTCCGGATAAGTGTTCCACGGATTGAGCCATCCGCCAGGCTATAAGAGAATCCCAAAGGATCTAACAGAAGGTAAATTAGGAAAGCCTGGTGATGTTCTCGCAGCACTAAAAGTGCTATCTTGTACTTTAGAACACCTCCAATCTGCGGGTGTTTATACTATGATACTTTTTTTGTTCCATGACTCAATCCGCAGTGAAACGAAAGCAAATCAACACGTGACAAGCTCCGACGGCAGCGTGTGGCTTCCGTGCCGAAAATAAGTCAGGCTTCCGCAGAGGATAATCGATTCACCGCTCTCTCTGCTCCTTGTGACACTCTTCTCTTAACGACCACGGCCGTTATTAAAGTGAGGGGGCACGAAAAGGTTGGGGGGGATGGAGAATCCCAAGACCTCATTTTCACGTTTAACGAGATGACGCGCGATCTTAGCCAATTAAAAAGTTGAGCGCCTCTAGCTCTCGTAACTCATTTTTTGCTTTCTATTTTTCTCTCCTTGTTCATGAAGATACGGTGAAAGTAATTCGATTAAGAACCGAAAAGCGGGAGGTGTTCCAGGAAAAATGAGTTTTACCTCTCTGGAGTGGAAAGCCGAGGCGAGTTGAGATGTTTTTCGATTACATCACGTGAGATATGCCCTGGCGAATCCTTATAATTCATGAGTGGTTTAATAAAGTGCGTGTCGCGCTTTGGAGGGGTTGTGTTGTCGAAGGGGGGGGGGGGTCTTTCGGCGTTGACAGAAAAAAAAAAAGGATTTGCTGGATCGAAAGGTTTATGCGCCGTGAATTAGATGGAAATTTAACTCAAGTTTGTTCGGGATAGTGGATATGGTTGGATAAAGCCCGATGAACTGCGACGGTGTGTAAAAATTGAGGGTATAGTAGGAAAAAAAAGTTGCATTACAAGCGCGTGTTGCGAAAGTTACAGTGCAGGTGTAGATCGCGTACCAAATAATCAAATGTGGAAATTAAGTAATCAATTTCTATATTAATTTGTATTCATTTGCTTTTGAGTGGTAAAATGGTTCAGATTCTTGCTGTGGGAAGATGTATTCTTTGGATTATGTGGCAGTATATTCATCTCTACTCCATTACAAATTAAATCACGCGCCTTACATTTCTGTACCGACTTCTTACAACGCTAATTGGTACATTTCCCTTAGGTGTATGTTCTGATGCTCACACAAACACGCGTTGATATCTGTTAGAAGGCACAACAGCCTAAAACAGATCTTAATATAGTTATAGTTAACAATTTTAAGATATCCAGTACAATTTATATACTGGAATTTTTTTTTTTTTTTTGCAAGTGCATTCTGTTGAAGCAACGGTGCGTATTCATTAATTTTAAATATGGAGTTTTTACTGACTGTATATATTGCAACGAAGTAGGGTATTTTCATGATGTCAATAAAATCAATTTCAATTTTGAATTATTCCATTTATCTTAATAATTCGTCTCTGATGCATTTATTTTCACTATTTACAAAATAGAAAAATCTGATATGTCCAACACAACTTTCCCTAACAGATTAGCAAATTTAAATATTGTGGGGAAGCAATATAAAAAAATTAGCATTTACCCGGTCACTCGATCCAGACTTGCTTGTCCCGAGGTAACTACCTCTTTTAGGACACGCCCGGTTAGAGCGCGAAGAAGAATAAAGCCGTGTGTATATACCAACATAAATTTATTTACACTATATAAATATTTACACAATATTGATTTAAAATATTTAAAATACAACTTCCCATATTCCAAATGGGATGCATACCAATTTAAGATAAACAAATGCAAAAGTATATATAGTCTCACAGACTAAAATGTGAAAGATGGTAATTAAAAAATTAAGCTTAACTATTCCTATGTTATATTTAAACATCCTTAAAACGGAGAGAGAGGTAGATCAAAAAGTACATAATAGGAAAAGGTCCCAGATGGGTAACTCACCGAACTTCACAGGCCTTCGTCGGTCTCGCAATCCTTTGGATAGGAGTCGATCTTTTCATGTCCCCTTTTTAAGGAGTCGTAGTTCCTTCTCTTCGCTCCTTTTTTAAATTTCTGAAAACTCTCTCTCTTCAAGATTGTAAAACACGCCCCTGAGGCGCATACAACTATCTCATTGGATTCTGGATCTTAAACCCTTGACCCCAAAGCAACGCCATTGGCTCTTAGACCTACAGAAATAAAAAGCCCCTTCTCAAGCCCCTGCGAAACTGATATGTTTTCGGCCACTAATTCAAACAGGCCGCCAGCCCTATGATCCGTCCGAACCGGACAAACATTAAAATCTTTCGGTAAAAATGTGATCTCCAAAGAAAACTCTCCGACATCCTGTTTTCTATTTCTTCCGAGTGCAGCTGGCCAAACGAAAAGGCTGACCTCCAAAATAAATACTTAAACTCTCGATCGCACCCCCGAAAAATATTGGATCATGGGTTTACCATGTGACATTGCTGTTAGTGATAAAAAGACAATTCATGCGTGGAAATTGCTACCAATTTTAGATATTTCACAAATTTAATCATATCTCAGTCTTTAATTATGCTAGAGCTTACCTTTAAAAATTACATCTTTTAGTTTAAGTTAAGAAAGAATGCATGCGCTCTGCCCGCTTATTTAAGATTTTTATGCATTTAGATACATATTTTTAGTTTTATATATAGTTTTTAGATATTTAAAAGCTTAGGGCGTATTAGGTACGCGTAGTAAGAAATTAATTTTTTATTCTAAATAGGTGCATCGGTTACAGTTTTGTTTTGCGTTTAAGTGTTCTTTGTTTGTTCCGGTGTAATTTTATTTAATCAAACGTCTACAATTTTAATCAGAGGTTGTCTTAAATCACAGATAAGTATTCATACAAGTCAAGTATTCATGCTAGCCCTGTAAATAAATGCCAGTTACAGGAATCGACTTAGTTTTGATAAAATTACTATTACTTTCGTAATTATTCAAAAAATGAATACTGCAATTTTTGAATTTTTGCAAAATATTGAAAATCCCAAACTGGACTTTTTACGAGAAAAGTATTCTCCATATCCATAATGAAAAATAACGAGTTTTTTCAAACTATGTCCTTTAAAAAACCAACGCTGTCCGTAAAAGCTCAGTTAATGTTTTCGTTTTTCTCAAAGTATATCAACATCCGCCGGCTATGGGAATCGTATTTTTCTAAACGGAGCCATTTTTCCTGTTATGCCTTAGGCCTTTAATCATTGTAAACATAAAACAAAAAGCTAAAATAAAAGAGCATTTCCCAGGTGATCGATATAGCATGCGATTACTGGTGATTAAAAATTATAGCATTCACGATGGGTTTTTTCCCTCCTTCAAATTTTCTTCCCCCCCTCCCCTCTGTTCTTTGTTTTTACTTTCACTACATACATAGTATAATGTATAGAAAAAGTAGTGTGACGATGTCGACAATTAGAATACGATTTTTCGATGAAAGATCACGTTTCAACCATCCCTAAACTCGAATCGAACGTTTTTAAGGTGGTATCGCTGTGTGTGTACGCATGTATGTATGTATGTATGCATGTATGTATGCTAGTGCGTATGTCAGTGTGTATGATAATGTGTGCGTACATGTTATTGTGTGTATTGTTACGAACGTGTAAAATGCTCTCTCTAGAGTCCCTTTTGAAAACCAGGCGAAGAAAACAACTTTACAGGCAACCTCTCCTATAACGCGAATCTAGGGTTGGCACATGCTAAAGTTCAGAGACGGATTGCCATATTTGGCGATTAACAGCCAATTTGGCAAAATTTGGCGACTTTACGAAGGTTCGAGAAACAACTCGAAATAATGAATATTCTACGAGATATGAGAGATTTCTAGAAGTTTCTATAGAGAGGCTATAACAGGAGTCATCACTCAGTTGGAGAGTAGTTGACGTGATATGAGCTACATTGAACTGCGGCATTCGTGAATGTTTTGAAAATAGTAGCCGCTGTTTTGTGAAATGAAATACTTCAATGTTTCGAGAACGAGTTTTGTGAAATTAGTGGAGCATTTAAGGGCTGTTTTATCGTATATTGTTCCTGTTTACACTGTGCTTGTGAATAATTGTGTAAGTTAACGAGAAATTTGGACTCATTTTTGTATACTGAGCGTACACCCATGATTCCAGAGAATAATTTGTAACAAATTGGTGTCAGAAGCGGGATTCGAACCCACGCCCACAGAAATGGACTGTGAAATTCACACGTCTCGCAACTGACTGCGTTCTTCACCAGCTCGTGAACGGATTGGCTCATTATTGTATCCATGTAATCTTCTCGATTCCAGAGCATAATTTGCAACAATATGTTAGTGTGTGTGTGTGTGAGTGTGTCCGTGAGTAAGTAAAAACGATATCTCACGAACGACTGGAGCGATTCGAAAAAATGTGGGTACGAATATTACACTCGTCAAAAGTGAAATTGCAACACCATGAACGAATGCACGTAGTCATATGCAAATCACAGTACCGGTAGAAGAGCGAGTCATATGCAAATGATTAAAAGAACAAACAGAGATATGCAAAAGAAACTTGTTTATTCAGTAAAGAATGTGCCCCCCACGGACAGCTATACAGGCCGCTAAACGGCGAGGCATACTATTGATGAGGCTATTAATGCTTGCCTGAGGTAATCCTCAGGAGCAGCATCCACTGCGGCCGGCCCGCAGTTTGTGTATGGTAGTACCAGTGTCCCCGGTACACCTGACATCTGATGAGGGCCCACACGTTGTCAATGGGAGAGAGACCTTACGAGGCTGCTAGCTAAGAAAGGAAGTAAATTCCGTTCAGGCTGTTGAGAGTTCGCCGTGCGGTGTGGCATTGTCTTGCTGGAACACCGTGCCGGGGACAGCCTGCACCAATGGCTGAACCACAGACATCACAAATTGTGTGTAGTACCGGTCCGTTATCAGATTACCTGCAATGTGCATCAGAGCTGTCCGCTGATCGAATATGATACCGCCCAAACCATGATGTCCGGTGTGGGGCCGGTGTGTCGCTCGGTGATATGGCCTGGCAAGTGGCATTACCCGGGAAGCCGTTACACCCGTCCACGGCTGTCAGTCCTCCACAGGCAAAAGCGAGATTCATCCATAAACAATACTTAATGGCACTCTAATGGCTGGCCACCGTGCGCGCAGCTGTACTTCATGCAACCTATTGCGAATGGTTTGGGTGTACGCAGATGCAATAGTTAATGATGACAGGCTGTTTCGGATGTAATTTGCCATTGCGAACGGGTCTTGATGAACTGTTTGGAGAATTTGCCAGTCTGTGCGCTCTGTCGTGCGCCTGTTCGATCCACTCCCTCTTCAGCGTGTTCTCTGATATTTTCGGGTCATGCCCAACACGCATGGCAATTGCAAGCATAAACAAACCCACGTCACCCAACTCCTGGATACGGCCTCGTTCCCCAGCCGTTAACTGCTGGTGCCAGTAAGGCAGTTCTTGCGAAGTTCATTTTTCATTCCTAACGAAGCGAAATCAACATTTGCTTGAATTTTGGGATACCTTTTACTCGAAAACTCCAATAGGCAGGAAGACGAACATTTGCATACTTACATAAAATTGCACACAGAAGTGCAGAATCACAATTTCAATTAAATTAAGGCAAACTGGGTGAAAAGCCCATTTTTAAACTGCTGATGTTCACTTCATTTGCTTCTTGTAAATAACAATTAAACAACTTTTAAACAGTTAATAAAAGCATGTGCATTGTGATTGAAACGTGCTCCTGTATATTAAATACATTTTTGCGATTTAAATGGGTTACTTTAATTTCTTTGTTTTCCTGTATTCTAATGTGTTTAATTTAATCTCCCAATTCTAAAACCTTTAATGCTTTTTACTTTCCTTATATACATAATGTATAAAGAAAGTATTGTGACGGGGTCGAAAATTCAAATTCGAGTTTTCGGCGGGAGAGCACGTTTCAAGCATCCCTGATCACGAATCGAATATTTTTGAGGTGATGTGTGTGTGTGTGTGTGTGAAAGTGTGTGTGTGTGTGTGTCAGTGAGTCTGTGGAGACGATATCACACGAGCGAATGGAGCGATTCGAATGAAATTTGGTACAAAAACCACAATCCGTGAATACTGGAAGCCTATTGTTTGTAAACACAATCGAATGGTCAGAACCCCCCTAAATTTTCGAGTGAAATATTGAAAAAATCATAAAAAAATCAAAACCTTTAATAAAGTTACGCAAATAGCCATTTCTTATGTAATTCTTCCTTAGAAAACTACTGACATAAACTTTAGAACGCTAGCATGAACCGTTCTCGAGATTTTGCACATTTTTCAAATAAATTTATCAAAAAATCCTATAAATTAAAAGAAAATATTAACTGTTGAGAAACATGTTCACTTTTCATATGTAATATCATGCGATAAATTTGGTGATATCATTCTCGTGGATCTAGCTCGTTCCTTTCATGAGAAAAGATACTTTGAGTAATTCTTTTACATTTGGACGCAAATTGTCATTTATCTGCTGTAAGAATAACTTATTTCTCCGTCCATAACGCTTGGCGAGATTTTGGCGACGAATTTGGTGGAATATCGCCAACTTGGCGACTTTTTTAAATGTTGTCAAATTAACGAAAATCTCACAAAATGGATAAAAATGACGCTAAATGACGACTAATTGAAGAAAATGACGAATTGAAAGGAGAATTGACGAATTGAAGAATTGAAAATGACGACTAATTGAAGAAAATTCAATATCTTGGAAAGAATATAAGTATCCACTATAAGAATAACCTATTTTCATTTACTGTAAAAGTAGTAAATGCATTGCATTATATAAGGAAAGTTATGTGCTGCCCACATCAGATTTTTTGTATTAGAATTCGCAAATATTGAAATTAGTTTTTTATGCTTCCAATTTCATAATTATTTGTAAAATCAAGTTTTAATTTGAAATCTTTAGCAGCTCGCATACTTCATAGACGCGAGTCTCTTCAAAGCCCGGTGTTTTGTTAGATTATGTATTTTGAAAGGCATCGAAATATACATATTTTGGGCCATATAATTTTCATTTCTTCGTGTCTAAAAAATCGAAGATTAGCACAATTTTATCCTTTGGTACGAATTTGGATTTATATATATTCGCAGTCGAATATTGTTTTTATTACTCTACTTTTCTATAAATTTTTAAACAAAAGCATTAAAAATTAGCGGTTTTGATTTTCGAGCCGATTGATAATATTCCTCTCTTACGTTGCTATGCTTTATGACGTCACAACCGGGACGTATCCTATCCGTTGCTAGGGGCAGCTGTGACGGGGCAATCAGTTTTCCGGTGTTATTTGTCCGGAGAGCAGTGACTAGGGCAATCAGTTTTCCTGTGTTATTTGTTCACGATTTATGCTGATTTTGGTTGCTACATTCTGATTATACAGTGCTCGAAAAAGATATAAGGACAACATATAATTGAATGAAAATATACTTTATTTTCACTTTATCAAAAATAATTTTTGATATTTCTGACCTCTAATATGACATTACACAATAACATTTACAACACATAAAAGAACAAATATGAACCTTACAAAAGTTCACCTTATAAAGATTATCATTAAAGAAAATATAGAAAAAATATAAGAACATGTTCTAAATTACTTAACATTTCTCTTAATAATCAAGAAAACTTTTTTTTTTCAATTACTTAAATAAGCCGAGAGGTCATCGATGCTGAAAGTTATTTTAAAGTGTCTATGGATATGTTATTCCAAGCTTGTTTGATGGCTAACACAAGATCCTGTTTAGACTGATATTGTGTTGTTGTTGTTGAGACCCAGATCGTCCGACCTACCAGAAAAGTGTAAGGTAACACACTGATATTGTGTGTTATTTTTATAAACTTGTCTTGCTAGAAGGCCCCATAAATTGTCTATTGGATTGAGATCGGGACTCCACGCCGGCCAATCAAGTAAATTTACTGAATTAGCTTCAAACCAGAGTTTTGCACTCTTAGAAACGTGTTGTTGTTGATGAGACCCAGACCGTACGACCTACCAGAAAGGTGTAAGGTAACCGTTTGGCCGGCCGGGCAGTGCCACCCAATTTAGACCGGAACCCAGTGGGGGAGGCATCCACAGGGACCGTACCCTCCTTTCCCTCCATCAACCTCTCGGAAGGACTTACGGACCCACATGTTTAACGTGATCGTACTCCGCATCAACACGGCGGCAGTTGTGGCAGCGTGCAAATCCAGCGCGCAAACCACCGGGCTACCGCGCCCGAAATGTGTCTTAGAGACATGTATGGAAGCGTTATCCTGTTGGAAAATATAGTCTCCTGAAGTAATTACTGGGATCTTAGGTAACAAATATTCGCCTAACATATCAACATATTTGTCAGAGTTCATTTTGTAGTTGATAAAGACTATAGGAGTGGTTCCGTTTGCTGAAAAAGAGCCCCAAATCATTACTGCACCCCCACCGTATTGACGTTTGAACACTTCCTTGGTTTTACTGGATTATATCAAAAATAGCGAAAACCATCTGGCCCATCAAGATTGAACTTCTTTTCGTCCGAAAAGATTACATGAATCCATTTTGGATCGAGAGAAATGTATTTTTTTGAAAACTCCTTCTTTCTTTATGCTCCTTTTTAAAAGGCGGACGTGACGTTAACTTTCCATACCAAATATTCGAATGTTTATTCAAAACATTTTGAACTGTTCTTGTGGAACATGGTAAGTCCAAATTTCTTCTAACTTCATTTGCAGTTCCCCTTTTCTCGCAATTTCTTCTTACAACCATTCTTTTCTGTCGATGAGTTAGAATTTCTGGTCTTCCAGTTCGTTTTTTCATTCCATACATTTCAGGTTTTTTTAGAAAATTATAAACTACAGTTTTAGATCTTTTAATTTTTTTTTCGAAATTTCATGTCCACTCAATCCACATTCTTTAAAAGCAAGAATTTCTCCTTTTTCAAGGTCAGACAGATGAGTTCCTTTTGGCATCGTATAAAAATGGTGAAGAAATGCGGCAAGTGTGAATTTTGTTTAGAAACCCAGTCTTTATATTTGAAATTATCATTTTCTGCTTTCAAATATGCAAATTTTACTGTAATTTTAAATGAAAAAAACAGTTGTCCTTATATTTTTCTCCAAGATCATATGGGTTTATAATTTATAAAGTAAATTTATGCATATTTATTTTTGGAAAATTTAACTAATTTACATGAAAAAGAAAATTTTATCAATATTTTTACTTAAGAAATTTGCATACATTTCCGTCTGGAAGATTTCTAGATTTGGCGAGTTTTCGCTTGTCCTTATACTTTTTCCGCGCACTGTATAAACGTAGTTTTATTAGTGTTTTTTTTTGTGTGTGAAATTGAAATAATATTGTGATTTGTTTTCTCGATGTAGGGAGTTTTGAAAACGTAAGGTTATTTTCAAATCGCACCACCCTAACAAATTTTAGAAATTTTACTAATTTGATCATATCTCAGCTTCTCATTATGCTAGAACTTCATTTTTCAGACTACATTTTTCAGCCAGCGATAACGAAGGCCATGTACACGGATTGGATACACACCGCACGCATGTTTAGGGCATATATATTATGTCCGTGCGTATTGTAAAAGCGTTGTTTGTTTTTTGAGAATATGTTGTGTCTTCGGTGTACTTTTAATCAGAGTTTTGCATCTTACTTCCGGGGCAACGTTGGATATATTTAAAAAAAAATTATCATATAAAATAAATACTTTAACAAGAAAGATCAATCATGCCCAAAGCATTGATTATGCAACACTTTCCAACTGAAATGCAATTATTTAAACATCTCTAAAATGAGATGCATTCAGCGGTGATATTTTAAAAGTTATCATAGTACAATAATTGGATACTTAAAACTTCATCAAAAAAGCCAATGCTTTATAATCGCTTGCTTCTCTATCTAAGTAAAATCAATGAATATTCCATTCATATCGCTTATATTGCAGACTACAGAGCTAAATAATTTTGCGTGAAAGAAATTCAATTATTATGCAATTTATCTTACAATCACTTGCTTACATTTTACATTCATTAAAGTTAGTCTTCGTTGTAGAAATATTCAAAGATTGATGATCATTTAAACTCAAGAATATTATAATTGCGTTGGCGCAGAATATGGATGCACAGAAAAAACGCAAAAATAAAGCAGTTTTAGGACGGATGCAACACTAAATATAAATTAAAAAAAAACTTTAAAAATCAAATTTCGACACGAGATGGATGCCACATATTTCATTTTGAAGTGGGTCACGTGACCTCTTCGTATTATATGGGTGTCATTATTATTTTAATTTTTATTTAAAGAACTACCGAACATATTTTGCTGAAATTATTTTTTAAATATTTCATGGGATAATTTGAATATTTCCTAAAATTTTCGAAGCAATTTGTGAATTTTAACTTCGCTTCAAAATGTTTTAAAAATTAGGTCTTATAGGTTTCAATGTATTTATTTTTTCAACCCTCGTTTACTCCAAAACTAATTGGGTGATATTATTCATTTACATTCCAATATGTCCCACAAATCGTCTGAACAACATATTAAAATTTCATTTTGATAAAGTCATTTAACGGCAGTTATCCTCCGAACGGACAGACAGACAGACAGACAGATAGAATGAACAAAGTCATAAACGCTTTTCAACCATGTTGGAAAGTGTTAAAAATGACAATGAAATTTCCGTTTCACAACTATTTAAATTTTCGTTACACGAATTGGCGATTTTTTGACGATGTCAACTCGCAAAAAATCCCCAAAACCTCGTCTTTTATTTTCTCTAACTTTTGACTTTGTTATCAGAAAATTCCCCCCGCTTATATATATATATATATATATATATATATATATATATATATATATATATATATATGCCTTTTCAGAGTGATTCGAAAAAGAAAGAAAAATCAGTCTCATTGTCGTTAGAAGCCGATTGCTGGGATTTTTTCTTAAAAATTCTCTTCTGGCGGAAATTGGCATGTTTTTATACAGGGCTCTTAAAGAAAATGCTTAAACACAGCAATAATTCTGTAATAAAAGGCCGATGTGTGTGCACGTTATGTTTATTTATAGCAAAGTGACAATGGCCGATCGAATAATTGTGATTGCAGCACCTCTAACGGAGAATTTAAAAAGCTAGATCGAAATCCGCAACAAAACGAGGCAGAAGAAAAATGGCAATTACAAAGTTTTAGAGGCTTATCTAATGAGTAAGAATCGATATCAGGAACGTACGAAACGCTTATATGGAAGGCAATTAATATCTGTCAAATTATACTGGCTGTTAATATTTGCAAAATATACTAACACGAGGAGTTAACTCAGGATAATCAATGAAGCGATTAATATCAACTGTGTAACGACTTGAGTATCGGAAAGGTCAAATTCAGATATTTTATAAAGTTTCAAATCAATGAAACATTTTTGATTTCAAAATATACAAAATAGGCCTTTCATTTTTTTTCTCAGTCTCCCGCAATGTACCCCAATTTTTGTTTATTACACAAAATTTAAATTTTTTGTACTGCTTTATGTCCCTTTAAATGCATTATCTCTTCATGGGAATATCTCTATATAGTATAAGGACATTTTTCCATAGAAAGATTAGAAAGATTTTAGAATCCATATGACGAGAAATAAAAGAATTTTTCGAATCATCTTCTTACACTCGGAACCTTTTTCCAATGCACAATTTTTCCAACATATAGCATTCTGTTTATGCATTTCTATTTTCAAAAGTTCCATCATTAGGCTTTTTTCGCTTTAGGCGCGATTACTAAAACGAAAAAAAAATTATAAAAAAATGCATTTTCCTGTTTAACGATATAGCATGTGATTACCCACAATTAAAAAATGCATTTTCGAGCGTTCCTTTTTTTATTCTTTTCTCTCTTAAATTTTTACTTTTATTTTCCCGTTTCTTTGTATTTTCTCTTCAACTCTCCTTTTTGGCTCTAGAAAGAGAACCCAGAAAGTTTTGGAATATAAAAAAGGGTTGAAAGTCTTCCAAGAAAAAGTAGCCTCTTTTGTTGGAAGAATGGGGAATTTGTTTGTTTTTTCTTGTCAAACTTTTTCTGTGAATATATACCGTCAAGAATTTAGTATTCGACAATTACTTTTTTAATTATACATTTTATTTATTTATTTTTACTTCTCCTTCAAATTTGGTATAAAAACGAAAGTATATAAATTTTCATGGCTGAAATCAAGAAAGTGCTCAACTGATCATTATTCATCATCATATTTTTTTCTTCTTTTTTTATATCATTGCCGCTCGTCAGCACGGTGCAAGTGATGAGATAATCATTGAGCACGAAGCTTTTTAAAGCAAGGATTTAAAAAAATTTTCTGGTTGAAATATTGTAAGTTCGAATCTAGCGGGCAGGGCTGAAAACATCCCCAACTCGGAAATATCGTACGTCATCGTAAAAGTTCTTATTACTTTCCTTACATTCGTAATGTATAAGGAAAGTATTGTGACGGAGTCAAAAATTCGAATTCGAGTTTTCGACGGGAGAGCACGTTTCAAACATCCCTGATCACGAATCAAACATTTTTTAGGTGTTGTCTGTGTGTGTGTGTGTGTGGAGACGATAACTGACGAACGAATGGACCGATTCGAACGAAACTTGGTACAAAAATCACAATCCGTAAACGCTGGAAGCCAATTGTTTTTATACGCAATCGAATGTTCAGAAATCCCCCCCCCTCCTAAATTTTCGAATGAAATTTTAAAAAAATCGCTAAAAAATCAAAACCGCTAATAAAGTTACACAAATACACATTTATTAAGTAATTTTTCATTAGAAAACGATTGACTTAAATTTTAGAACGCTAACATGAACCGTTCTCGAGATATTGCACATTTTTCAAAAAAAATTTCGAAAAGTCATATAAAATAAAAAAAAATATTTCCTATTGAGAAACATGTTCACTTTTCATATGTAATACCATGCGATAAATTTGGTGGCATCATTCTCGTGGATCTATCTCGTTCCATTTATGAAAAAAAAATTCTTTGAGTAATACTTTTGTATTTGAAAGCCAATAGTCATTTATCTGCTGTAAGAATAACTTATTTCTTCGTCCATAACGCTTGAAGAGATTTTGGCGACGAATTTGGTGGAATTTCGCCAACTTGGCGACTTTTTTAAATGTTGCTAAATTAACGAAAAATTCGCCAAATGGATAAAAATGACGCTAAATCAATGACGACTCATTGATGATGACGACCTGGAAAATGACGACTCATTGACGAAAATTCAATATCTCAGGAAGAATATAAATAACTACTATAAAAATAATCTATTTTTTTACTGTAAAAGTAGTAAATTCATTGCATTATATAAGGAAAGTCATGTGCTGCCCACATCAAATTTTTTTTCTTCGTTTCCCCAATATATCTTCATTCGACGAGGACCAAAGAGCTAGTATCACATCGACATCTTCATTCGACGGGGACTTAGATTATTCCTCGAAGACGGGGACATTTCAGAAGTACTATTTTTACTCTGTATAATACTGGATGGCACTGGTAGAAATATGCATTTTGTGTGATTGGGGTATAACCGTCTAATAATTCTTACAGCATAGCCTCACTTATAGATGCATGAAATTTTAGATTAAAGAAACACTAAAGATTCAATTTTTTAACTGGAAAATCGCCGTTTCGTTCAAACTTTATAAATGTTCAAAAGGTAACGAATAGGTAACGTCTATGAGAAATATATCAGTGAGAAATGTTTCAGTGAGAAATATTTCAAAATATTTATTTTCTTATACTATTACATAAAATATTGTTTTCGATAAAATGTTCGAATTTGATATTTTCACGTACCGGTACGTTTTTCATAAGAACACATTTAGAACACTTCGGGAAAAGATGTTCCTCTCTGCGTGAATGCATGCATGCATGTATGTCTGTGAAGTGTGGACCCTATAACTCCGATTGTTAGCGCTACTCTGAAATTTTTATGTAGATACGAATTTTATGTAGAACGAACGCTCCCGCCACTATAACATTTTATGTGAATGCGAATTTTAAATTGCACGAATGTTCTTGACAATATGAATTTTTGTAGGGATATTAATTTCATATAGAGAGAGTATTTTTACCACTATGAAATTTTATAGGGATACGAGAGAGAGTATTCTTTCCACTATGAAATTTTATAAGGATGCGAATTTCATGTAGAGAGGGTATTCTTTCCACCATGAAATTTTATAAGGATACGTATTTCATGTAGAGAGAGTATTCATGTCTCTATGAAATTTTATGTGAATACAATTTTTATGTTGAACGAATGTTCTAGCCATTATTAAATTTTATGTGGATAAAAATTTCATGTAGAACGAGAGTTATTGTCTCTATGAAATTTTGTGTGGATACGATTTTTATGTTGAATGAATATTACCGACACTATGAAATTTTATGTGGATAAGATTTTCATGTAGAGAGAGAGTGTTGTTGCGACTTTGAAATTTTTGTGTGGATACGATTTTTATGTTGAACGAATGTTCTTGACACTGTGAGATTTCACGTGGTAACGAACTTTATATAGAACGAATATTCTTGCCACATGGTTAGAAAAATTCCGTGATTAGAACACTTAATTATTCGAAATTTAAGTTTTTCAGAACATTATTTCCTATGAAAATACAGAATAGTTATCTGAGCCATGAGGGTCGTACAGTGTATAGTCAATCCTGGGAAAGGATAGTTTGAATTGTGCTATACTAATGTTTGTAAAAATTGCAACACCATGAAAGAATCAAGTAATTGATCTGAAACTTACAGCAAATGCAAATTAGGGTGTGCTATGCAAGTGATTAGAATTTTAGAGTCTCCCAGTATGTGTGGGCTCTCTGAACTGCTGCTTTGGGTATATAAATAGAGAGCTGTAGCGGGACGTTGAAAATAAATAGTCTATGGTTGTCTGCCAGCGTTGAACGTTTCATGAAAAGTCACTATTGCCTCTACGACGACCGAGGGCGCCATATGATCAAGTTACGGAGTTTGAACAGGGACGAATTATCGGCCTTCGTGAAAGGGGTTTCTCTTATTGTAAAATAGCAGCTCGTATAGAGCGCAATGCCACGACTGTGATACGATTGTGGAAGCAGCGGAGTGAAGAAAACCGGACGAGTTGCAAATACTGCAGTGGCCGACGAAATGTTACGTTAGCACGGGTTAATAGACACATCATTTACATGGCAGTAATGGGCCGTACAGCTTCATCTTGACAGTTGGCAGAACGTTGGAGCACTGCTACAGATGTCATTGTATGTTCCAACAAGTCGTCGACGATTGCTGAACTGTGTACTACGTGCAAGGATTCCTTTGTACAGGATTCCCCTAACACAAAACCATCGACACCTGCGGCTACAGTGGGCTCATCAACATAGACACTGCCGCGCCGATTGGCAACAAATCGTCTTTTCCGACGAATTCCGCTTTAATTTTGGGTACAGTGATGGCCACATCCAAGTCAGACGCTATAGCGGTGAACGCCACCTTCCGGAGTGCATTATCCAATGTCCTACTGGACGAACGCCCAGCGTGATGATCTGGGGCGGGTATCTTGGAAGATCTCAGCTGCTAAAAATTGTAGGTAATCTCAACAGAGGAATCGGTACATCAGAGACGTTCTAAAGCGTAAAGTAGCATCCTTCCTTCAACACATTCCTGGAGCTATATATCAACAGGACAATGGCCTTCTACATATTGCTAGGAATGTTCAAGACTTATTCAGCATAACAGATACAGTTTTTTTCTTGGTCTGTCTATTCACCGGATATGTCACCTATTGAACTTGTCTGGGATTTCGTCGGTCGACATCTCGCTCGTGAGCTCGTTCAGTAGCTAATACAGCTGAACTTTGGGTTCGGATAGAAGCAATCTGGCATGCTTTTCCTCAGGTATAAATTCAAAATCTGTTTAATCCTATGCCACGTCGTATAGAAGCACGTATTGCAGCGCGTGGTGGTTTCACCAAATACTGATTTTCGCCTTTGTAATATTGTTTTTTTGCTTTGTAAATTTAATCGTTTATTTGTATTAATAGAGGTCATTTGTGGAATACATTTCAAGTCTGATTATTCTTTTATAGTGCTGCAATTTTTACAAACAGTTTATGAACGTGAAAAGGTATTAAAGTAGCATATATTAACACAGATCAGTCAAATGCACTGTATTCTATGAGGTGACAGACCACTGTTGCCATCTTGAAAAAATATTTGTAAGAATTTCACGGACATTTTCAGATTAATTTGTTTATAAAACATGCATGTATTTTCTTTTTATGTCAGTAAGGCTACACAATCTGCAACATAAATCTGTGGAAAAAGTCGAGTGATGGAGACTCACACTTCACAAATAATTTTAATATTCCTGTTTCCATCCGTTTTCTAATATTTCTATCCTATTTTCCATATTTGTTTTTCCAACAATTTTTTTCCAACAAAAAAAAAAGTCACGAGAAAATGCTAGAATATAAAAATATAGTTGAAAGAGAGAAAAAGTAGTCTAAGAAAAAATTAGCTTCATTTGTCGTTGGAAGCTGGAGCTTTTTGTATTTTCTTCATCAAACTTTTTCAGAGAAGATATATAATAGATGGAATTCAGAGGGGGGGGGGGGGAGACTTTCAGGGTTTTGCATTTCATAAATGATATTTTTATAGCCCAACTGTATATATAGATGGCTAAATTAAGCGCTAAAGTTAGTGATATTCGGAATTTTGGAAATTTGCCAGTGTGATTTACTAAGTAAACTGTTTTATAACAGCACATAGCAGGAATGCAAAATTCTTTATATAAGCCATCCCTTTTATATAATGCTTAATAGTTAGTAGAACTTATGCATACGATTCAGCTGTCCCTTTCGTTAAAAATTTAAAATCTGTAAAGTTTGACAAAGAAAAATAATAGCATTGGTCTTAATGGGAGTGACGAGATTTCACGACACCGCTCTTTGGTGCCAAAAAATGAGTTTCAGGCATAAAATACAGATAGATGTTCTTGTTCAGTCACGTCAAAATATAGGGTGTATTAGACCGGTGATGCATGGTTAAAACGAATAGTACAGAACTCTCGTTCATTAACTACAATCAGTTATCTACGTTTTGTTTTTCATTTAAAAATAGAAAGCAAAAATTAGAATATTTGTTAGCATTTTTTTATCTAGCTATTAGATAAAAATTTCAAAAGTAAAATGCAAAGACAAAAAAATAAGAAACAAACAAGGAAAATGAAAAATGAAAACAAAATGGAGTTAGAAAAGTAAGGGCTAGACAAATAATTGTGCATGATAGAGTTATCGTGAGTTACGATTATAATAAATAATTTTAATATTATTGATGATTTTAATAAATAATTTATAATAAGATAAATAAGTATAATTAGATTAAAATTTAAGAAATTAAATAATTAAAATAAAAAGTATTTAATGATGTTTAAATGTATTAAATTTTGAATAAAATGAATTCAGTGTCGTGATGAATCACGACAACCTGTTTCTCAAGCCGATTGTAACCGATCATTTTGAAAAGTGGTTTCGAATTTTTCAATTTCTTTCCTTTTTTTTTTTCTGCATAGCTACCTCTAATTCGAATTTTCGAAATATAAAATTTTTCCGTTCACCTGGATGCTGAGACGAATCAAATGAGGCCAAAAACTAAAATTCTAGCTCAATTCTAGAAGTGCTCGATAATTAAGCAAAATGATTTTGAGTTTTTGATTATTCCCTTGCACACTTCGAATTCGAATGTTTGAAATTTAAGATTTTTCCCTTTGCCTCAAATCTGAGACAGATCAAAATGAGACAAAAAACAAGAGAGATTCTGTAGTGGAAGATTCCTATAGTGGAAGTGACTGAAAATTTTGATCAACCCCTCACGCCGTCAGTCAGTTCAGTGCATATTATATAGATATATATTTTTAATAGCAATGTGTAAAGTGTATATTATTTCCCCTTTTATTATACAACTGTTTATATTACAAATACATTTTATATGTACAAATTCCATGATTTTAGGCATTTAGTAAAACGGTCCGGAATGAATTCGTCTCTACAAAAAAAGTACCGAAACGGTGTTCCGGCTCGAATCACTGCATGTGGTTAATATATATTTTATATGTTATTTTCATACCATTTATTTAGTGGCATGAAGCTATCCCTTTTTCTCATCCACTAATTTATCTTTATTGTGGAATTATCCTATACCTCAATAGGGAATAATGAGATGAAAATATTTTATTTCGAGTAATTAAAGAGCTCTAATCATGACAACTACTGAAAATCCCTTATAATTCTTGTCTCTTCTCCTTTTATTTTTAATTTGTATAATATGTTCACATTTGAAACTCCATGGTGATACGAGCATTCATTTTTGAGTCCATACCTCACAGACAGACACACATATACGCACTCAAACTGATATCTTTCCAAAAGTGTTCGAAATGGATTCAGTGCGTCCTAAAACGTGCTTGAAACTGCAACGAAAATTGCGAAATAGGAGAGAAAGGGGATATGAGGAACACTGGCATTTATTAGGTTAAACCATAATATTATTTACCTATAAAGCTCAACAGAAAGCTTTAGATGGTGCCTTTGTTTCGTCGTCGCCATGACTATCTGTTGAAACCTGGATGAATAGCATAATTGTTTAATTTAAGAAATAAATGCCAGTTTTGCTTTCATTCCCCCCCCCCCCCCCCCGCTCCTTTACAGTAATCTTCCGATTGTTCGTCACTTTCGCGACTTCATCAGTGCCGGATTATCAAATTTGTTGGATTATCAGATGTCAAATTAAAATGGAATAAAAGACCGGAGAAATGAATTTAAAACAAAATAACGGACTATACATGTATTATTTATTTGCCTAAAATATTACAATGACTGGATAGCACTAAACAGCATATGAAAAAAAACATATAAATTAATTTTAAAACTATGAGATAAATTTCAATAAATAAAAACCAGCATATAAACTATGAATGAGTAAAATACACTTTGTGCGAAAGATAAAGAAAACTTGAGCAAAGTAAATAAACACAAATAACACCATATTGCAGCAAATACAGCTGTTTCGAGGATACGCGAGATTCCCTTCATCAGTGTAAGTCAACCAACAAACCCGAAGTCCAAAAGAAGAACGGACGCTGAACGAAGAAGTAGAGGGAATTATATACCCAAATCTTGGATTAAGAGAGAACCAACCAGAAAGCAGCATAAAGAACAGTCTAATCCGAAACGAGAAGTAACACAACACACAACAGCCAATCCGAAACGAGAATTAACACAACACACAATAGCCAATCCGAAACGAGAAGTAACACAACACACAACATCCAATCCGAAACGAGAAGTAACACAACACACAACAGCCAATCCGAAACGAGAAGTAACACAATATTGGCGTGTGCTAAACCGCAACAGGAATATCCGGACAAGACAAATCAAGTCTGAAAAAGAATAAATGAAACCCAACAAGACGAAAAATAGATTAAAACGACGTTTAAGAGTCACAAAGGAAAGATTAAAGCGGAAAAATCTGTATTATCGTGTTATTTGTGCTTATTTACGTTGCTCTAGTTTTCCATATAAGCCATGACTTCATCACAGTAAATGTACCTCAGCACCGTCAAACGGTCCCAAATGCCGTTCAAGAGGCGTGCCGGACTATGGAGCTTGCCGAACTGTTTGTTGGATGCCGCATTAGCGGAAGTTTAATGTACTATAGCTTTAGAGCGAATAAATATACACAACTCGTAATAAGAGAAGTAAAATACGTTTTCAAATTACGTTCTCTAAACACTTTGCATTGTACGACAAAATTCAGTCAAGTTTTTCCGTTTTGTTTTTATGCATTCCAGATTCTTTTTATTAACCTCTCTAAAATTTTTATTTTCAAAGCTTAGCCTTTCTGTTTTCAGCCTTCAATGATTTAAAAAATAACTGAAGTGTATTTCCTCGTTTAACGATATAGTGTGTGGGATTACCAGCAATTAAGACTTACAGCTTATAGCATTCTCTCTCTCTTTTTTTTTTTCAGATAATTTCTCCTTTTACTTTCTCTATTCTTTGTGTTCTTCTTTCTTCCGTTTTTCTTAGCGGGGAGGGGGGACTTCAGTAAGTATAAAATTAAAAACAATGCAATGCCTGTCAAGGTTGCGTGAGAGATTTTGTGATGTTTAAATACCTCTGTAGGAAGTTTTTACTTTCCCTTCAATACATAGCATAGAATATACGTAAATGGAAATTTTTATGAAACTAAAATTCCTACAATGGATTTACACCTTTCGATCTTCGATCGGCCAACTTCCAAATATGCCTGTGTATCTGACTGCTTCTTTGGGCGCGATATATCTAGAATAAATCGATCGAATAGAATGAAATTTGGTGCGATTATTTCAATCTGTGAATGCCAGGCCTGTTGATTTTCTAGGTGAATGGACCAGGGAAAGATTTTCCATTTTTCAAATTTTTTTCAAACATCGATATAATTATAACAAATAATTATTTTTTCAAATTTTCCATGAATAGATATTTTATTTAAAAGCATATGGCACAATTTAAAGAACTCCTTCAATACATCAGATAAGAGCGGAGTCAGGCAGGGGCCAGAGGGGGGCTAAACTCCCCTGAGATATATACTCAGCTCCCCTGATAAAAATATTAAATTTTTAATAGTGATATGAAATTTCATATAAAATGTCATTCAAATTTTGCATAAAAAATTTCTCTGAGATTTTTTTTATAAATTACTTCGTTTTAAAAAATTTTTAATTCAGTCGAATTTGTGATTATACTAATGATAAATTTATTTTCATATTTAATTAAAAAATATTTAAACGTTTTGACAATATTATTTAGGATACTTTTGTATTATTGTGAAGTTCACTGTTATACATTATAGAGTCAAAATCAACTGATAAGTAAGTAAGAGTTAATAATAAGCATTAACTTTCAAAATGGTTTTACAAATTATTAACAGCTTTATTACTAGCTATTGCTTACATTAAAATCAATTATAATTCATATTTATTAATATTGATGTATAGCAACTATATGGATACCTACTATAGAAGTACAATCCTAACTCTGGTAGAAGGGTTTCTGTTAGTAAAAAACAATTATTTTTAACTAGTATATACACCCGGCACTTGATTAAGAATATGCGCAAATTCTTGTATCTTTCTAAGTGGAATTGTTTTACAAAAAATTCTAGTAAAATTAAAAAATTCTATTAAAAATTTAATTTAATTCCCTGAAAATGAAGCATAAAAAAATCTCTGTTCTCGATTTACAAAATTATCTTGACAGGCAGATCTTGAAGTGTGATCAATATAGTCTAAACTGATGAAAGAAGATATATACGTAAAGGATAACAGGAAAATACCTTAGCCATTTTTATCCTATTTCAACAGTCAGTAAAACACAATAGACTACATGAATGGGGAAATTTTTTAATTCTTTGGACTTTGAACCTTATTGCGGGATAGCCCTTTCTGGATCCGCCATAAGAATGCACTCGTTTTAGCGAAATAACTGAAGACTCGGGTCAGCTAGAACGTCCGAATTTAGTATGTCAATATCGTTTGTGGTATGTTTTAATTCTTTAGATTTTGAATCTCATTGGGCTAGCTCATTTTGGACCTGCAACAGGAATGCACTGGTTTCTGGAAGAGAACTAGAGAACCAAAGCAGCTAGAAAGTCCAAATGTAGCATGTTGTTGTCTTTTGCTGAATGTTTTAATTCTTTGTATTTTGATGCTTATTGAGGGATAGCCCATCCTGTGTCCGCCATAAGAATGTACTCGTTTTTGGGAAGTAACTGAAAACGCGAAGCAGCTAGAAAGTTCAAGTTTGATATGTCAGTGTTTTTCATAGATTTAAGTTGCATACATATTTCATACATTTAAATAAATTAGATGCAAACAATAAAAGGAGGTTTTGTTTTACTTTCTTCTATATCAATGTATTCACTATCTTTTATTACTATGGGAGTCCTTATATAAAAATGTATTTAACACACATAAAGAGAAAAAATTTCAAATTTTACCCTTAAAAGACTCCGAACTTTCTGACAAACACCACAAGGTATTTTCTCACAATACCAATTTTTTTTTTTCAGTTTTCTTATATGTCAACATCTTTCGGCTCTGAAAATTCCATTTCTGCCAGTCCAGCCATTATGTTCACACTTTAGGCCTTCGGTGATTACAAAAATGAAATAAAAAGTGCGTTTTCCTGTTTAACGGCGTAGTTTCTGATTACCGGCAATTAAAAATTGCAGCAGCTTTCTCTTTTTCGTTCTTTTTCGTTCTTTCTTCCGCATCCCTGTAATTTTTTTTTTTTAATACTTAGGAAGAAAAAAGCTCAAGAAAACTTGAAAATATAAAAAAGAGTTGAAAATCGTCTAGTTCTTTGCTGTTAGAAATTGAACTTTTTTTCTTACAAGATTTATGTTTTCTCAAAATATTTTTTTAAACGCACTGCATACACAGATAATGTCATTATGTGTTGAAATTGGTCAGATTTGGGATTATAATAAGTTATCAGAGTTAGTTTTGTTTTTGCAAGAGTTTTATATTACACAATCAACACCTAATTTCCCTTACAACACACTGTTCCTAGGAAAGTCCTTAAGCATCTGAATAACTTTGTAAGGAAATGTCAATGGATGCGCACGTCAGATCTATATACAGGGTGTCCCAAAAAGATTGAAACGCGCTTTATTTATTTACCTGTTGGCGATAAGTGGGCAATGTAAGTGGAAAAAATGTTAAAAGTAAGACAAGAAATAAGACTACGTTAATGAAATAGTCCTCCCATTCATTTTCAAAAAGTTACACGTTTTAAACTTTTATACGACCCCCTTAGACAAATTTGGTCAATCAGAAATTTTTATTTTTAATGCAACATGATCATTAAAGAAAAACACATATCTGTATCTTTAAAATCAACTGAATTATGATAAAAGAAAAATCTGACTTATGCCACATTTCCGGACCATGCGAAAGGCTGTTTCATCAGTGAAAATAGGGATCATAGACAAATTGAAGATGTAAATTGTTTAGATAGAAAAAAGTACTTAAAAGTACTTAATTATTGAAAAAGTACTTAGTTATTGAAAAGTACTTAAGAATTCGTGATTGCATCGTGAGCCTAAGCAGAATTCGCAAAAATGTTTCCTATGTATTATCATCCAGTTTTATCTTTTTGTGATATGTCACAAATTTACATTTCTAATTTAATATAGGGTCCCCATTCACAATGTTCAATTTTCAATTAAATATAACTCGCTCAATTTTAAAGATACAGATATGCGATTTTTTTTAATGATCTGGTTGCATTAAAAATAAAAATTTTCTGATTGACCAAATTTGTCTAAGGGGGTTGTATAAAAATTTAAAAAGTAACTTTTTGAAAATGAATGGGAGGACTATTTCATTAACGTAGTCTTATTTCCTACCTTACTTTCAATATTTTTGCAAATAACATTGTCCACTTATCTCCAACAGGTAAGGAATTAAATCGCGTTTCAATCTTTTTGGGACACCCTGTATAGTCCAGAGATCAAGCCATGGGCGCCCATAGAACTTTTCCCAGGAAGGGATAAATCACTGACGACAGTGGGGCAAATTCTAGGATAAGACATACAACATTGACTATCTTGATGCTCACCTTTGTGACCTTGAACGTCCAAGGGAAGCAAGTGCCTTTCTTGCCCTAGCCTATGGGCGCTCATGGATCAAGCCCGATCAAATAAAAGTTATTGTAATTCCCCTAGCGGATAAATTAAAAAGTTAGGATAACGAACTTGTAAACAAAGTCAGATAGACGAAGAAAATCAATTACAAAGTTGCATATCATTGTCTAATGTACTGCTTCCCAACCAGGGCATCCGCGAGCGCTTTCCCGGAGCTTCGTGAAAATTTAAAACTTGCGATAAGCAAGTACAGCTTGCCACCCCCCCCCCCCTTTTTTTGTAATTGAGTAATAAAAATAACAGTATTAAGATTTGTATATGATCTATTAATAAAATAATGAAAACTTTTAAATTTTTGACTTGTTTAGATATTCGCGTGATTGTTAAAATTTAATAGTTAGGAAAATACATTTCGTTGGAGTCAGTATTATTGTGGCGGCAAGGAATTCAGTTAGCAATTATTCCACCAAATTCTTATAGAATAACCTGCTATACATTTTGAAAAAGAAAATAAACGCCCAGCAATGCCATGCCAAATTACTTTAAAATGCCAATTTACTTTAAATACTAGTCAAATACCCGCTGAAAATCAACGGTCTCGCAATAAGCAGCCCCCGAATAATGTAAATTTTTTAATAATTTACGTTTCACATTTATTCGGCAAATCGAATATTTTGGTGCACAGAACCCCCTAAAGAAGAAAATATTGGAACATTTAAATTCCACACTTTTTTCTTTCGAACTATCCACTCGTACACCAAATTACAGTCTCTACCACATCCCGAAGCATGCTATTTTATCATTTCCCTTTTCGAACGTTTTTATGTGGAACATACCCATAAATGAACATTTTTGAAAAACTCTATTCGGCTTTGCTTTTTTATCAGATGATTGGCCCATATACCAAATATCAAGCCTCTATCACATTTAAAAGGAAGCTTGTCTCATTTATTCAGAAAATCGAACATATTGGTGTGAGGAACCCGCTAAAGTAGCAAATTTTGGAAATCTGAAATTGCACATTTTCTTCCTTTTAACAATCTACCAGGATACCAAATTTTAGATCTCTATCCTATCGGGAAGCATGCTTTTTCTATCACTTAACCTTTCGAACATTTTTCTGTGTAGCACCCCTTTAAGTGAACATTTTTGAAAAAAATATATACCAAATTTCAAGCCTCTATCACATTGTAAAGGAGGCGTTTTTCATTTGTTCGTCAAATCGAATATTTTAGTGTGCGCCCCCTAAACTGGAAAATATTGGAAAACTGAAATTGTACACTTTCTTCCTTTCAAACTATCTACCCGTACATCAAATTTGAAATTTCTATCTCATCCCGAAGCATGTTATTTTTATCAATTTACCTTTCGGACGTTTTTCTCTGGAGCCCCCTTTAAACGAACATTATTGAAAAAATATATTCGTCTTAGGTGTTTCATCAAATGATTAGCCCATATACCAAATTTCGAGCCTCTATCAAATTTTGATACAGGCGTTTCTCATTTGCTCGGCAAATCGAACATTTCGATGTGCGGCACCCCCTAGAGTAGCAAATACTGAAAATCTGAAATTGCACACTTTCGTCCATCCAAATTATCTACCCGTACACCAAATTTGAAATGTCTATCTCATCCAGAAGAATGTTTTTTATCATTTCACTTTTCGAACGTTTTTCTCTGGAGCACCCTCTTAATAGAACATTTCTGAGAAACTCTATTCGTCTTGGGTGTTTTCATTAAATGATTTGCGCATATACCAAATTCCAAGCCTCTATCAAAATTTAAAGGAAGCGTTTCTCATTTATTAGACAAATCGAACATTTCGGTGTGCAGCACCCTCTATAGTAGAAAATATTGGAAATCTGAAATTGCACACTTTCTTCCTTTCGAACAATTTACCAGTACACTTATTTTAAAGTCTCTATCTCATCGCAAAGTATGATTTCCTACCATTTCACTTTTCGAACGTTTTGGTGGGGAGCACCCCCTCTGCAGAACATTTTTGAAAAATTCGATTTTTCCAGGAGGTTTTATCGAACGATCGACCCATGTACCAAATTGCAAGTCTCTATCTATTCAGGAAGTGCCTTAAAAAAAGCGTGACAGACAGACGGACAGACAAAAATATCAGACGATAAAAATATCGTCTGATATTTTTCTTAGCGATATTTTTCTTAATCGCACCAGAAAATGTGTATGTATCATATAATAAACAGACGCACCTTCTTTTATAATTACCATTTTATGAAATTACAGATTATGAAATTACAATTATATTAACACAAAAAATCTGATATGGGCAGCACATGACTTTCCTTATATAATGCAATAAATTTACACAGTAAAACAAAATAGGTTATTCTTATAGTAGATACTTATATTCTTTTCAAGATATTGAATTTTCGTCAATTAGTCGTCATTTCCTTTGATTTAGCGTCATTTTATTCATTTGGCGAGATTTTCGTCAATTTGGCAACATTTAAAAAAGTCGTCGAGTTGGCGATATTCCACCAAACTCGTCGCCAAAATCTCGCCAAGCGTTATGGATGGAGAAATAAGTTATCCTTGTAGCGCATAAATGACTATTGGCGTTCAAATACAAAAGTGTTACTCAAAGTACCTTTTCTCATGAATGGAACGAGCTAGATCCACGAGAATGATGTCATCCAATTTATCGCATGATATTACATATAAAAAGTGAACATGTTTCTCAACAGTTAATATATAATGTTTAAGTTATGGGATTTTTTGATAAATTTATTTGTAAAATGTGCAATATCTCGAGAACGGTTCATGCTAGCGTTCTAAAGTTTATGTCAATCCTTTTCTAAGGAAAAATTACATAAGAAATGTCTATTTGCATAACTTTATTAAAGATTTTGATTTTTTGATGACTTTTTCAAATTTCACTCGAAAATTTAGGAGGGTTCTGAACATTCGATTACGTTTAAAAACAATAGGCTTCCAGTATTCACGGATTGTGATATTTGTACCAAATTTCATTCGAATCGCTCCATTCGTTCGTGAGATATCATCTCCACATACACACACGCACGCACGCACGCACACACTTTCACACACACACACACACTTTCACACACACACACACACACACACACACACACACACACACACACACACACACACACACACATATTTTCTCTCACAAACACACACACTGATATATACTTTCACACACACACACACACACACACATATATACTTTCACACACACACACACACACTCATATATACTTTCACACACACACACACACAGACAGACACATCACCTCAAAAATGTTTGATTCGTGATCAGAGATGCTTGAAATGTGCTCTCCCGTCGAAAACTCGAATTCGAATTTTCGACCCCGTCACAATACTTTCCTTATACATTATGTATGTAAGGAAAGTAAAAATGTTCGATTTGTGATCAGGGATGCTTGAAACGTGCTCTCCAGTTGAAAACTTGAATTCGAATTTTCGACCCCGTCACAAGACTTTCCTTATACATTATACTATGTATATAAGGAAAGTAATAATTACAATATATATATATATATATACACACACACAAATATGTTTCTCGCCAAATGTGAAGCAAAATTGTTTGTCATTTCTTTTTATCAATTGTAGGTACTAAATAGAAAACAGTAATTAATAATAGGCGATGCATACATATGTAATATTTCATTCAACGGTACGAGGTAGTTCTTCATTCTAAACTGCATTGAATGTCGGTAATTTATGCACGACGCAATTTATTCCTGTCAAACCTAATAATGCGTCAATCGATTAAGGGGTTGATGAAATATATCAAGGGTTCTTTAAAACAAAAAGGTTAGGAATCACTGGTCTAATGAATTGGAATTGACACTAGGAACACACAAAACACGTATATGGAAGGCAATACAAATCTGTTTACGTCATCGGTTGCTAAATCCGCAGCGGTTAATTGTAAATATTTATTGTGTAATATTATTTCTCGACGTTAAATAAGCATTGTCGATGAGTTAGGGAATTTTAAATAGTATCTACATTAGATTCCTGTTCATGTAAGTGCTGTTTATTGCGTCATTACTGAATATGAGTCATTCGCCTATAACCCTTAACAGTTTTAGAGTAGATACCTACACAATAAATAATTATCTACAACTTTGTAATTGACATTCATCTTCTGTCTCGTTCTGTTGCCGAGTTCGTTATTCTAACTTTTAAATTATCAGCTAAGGGGCGCTACAATGCCTTTTATTAGATCAGACATGGCCACTTTACCGTAGATAGATAAATATGCCAGTCGAGAGAAAAAATTTTTCGATACGAGCAACTTTTAAAAAATAATCAGGCCATTGTCCCATTTATGTAAAAAACTAGTTTTGTACCAAATTTAGTTTGCATTGACAGAGCAGTTTCGGAAATATTTCTATGTAATGCATGCATGCGCATGCGCTTACTGCCAGCAGCAAACGTGGTTTTTCAAAAGAAATAGCGATGTTATCGTGATATTCATGTAGCAGAGTTGTTTTATCCTAGGACTGTAGCCATGTAGTAGGGGACTAAGGGGACTAAGCCCCCCACCCCCCCCAAAAAGGTATACTCAGTCCCCCTGATGAAAATATTAATTTTTTAGTAGTAATATGAAATTTCATATAATATGTCATTAAAATTTTGCATAAAACATTTCTTTGAGATTTTATTATAAATTGCTTCTTTATAAATTACTTCGTTGAGAGTTTTTTATTTAGCTGAATTTGTGATTATGCTAATATCAATTTATTTACATATTTAAAAAAAATCTGATGTGGGCAACACATGGCTTTCCTTATATAATGCAATGAATTTACTACTTTTACAGTAAATAGGTTTTTCTTATAGTAGATATTCACATTCTTTCCAAGAGTTTAAAAGTTTGTCAATGAGTCGTCATTTTCATTGATTTAGTGTCATTTTTATCCATTTGGCGAGATTTTCGTTAATTTGGCAACACTTAAAATGTCGCCAAGTTGGCGGCATTCTGCCAAATTCATCGCCAAAATCGCTCCAAGCGTTATGGATAGAGAAATAAGTTATTCTTGTAGCAGATAAATGACTATTGGCTTTCAAATACTCAAAAGTATCTTTTGTCATGAATGGAACTAGCTAGATTCATGAGAATGATGTCACCAAATTTATCGCATGATATTACATATGAAAAGTGAACATGTATCTCAACAGTTAATATTTTTTTTTAATTTATGATATTTTTTGATAAATTTATTCGAAAAATGTGCAATATCTTGAGAACGGTTCATGTTAGCAATCTAAAGTTTATGTCAATCGTTTTCTAAGAAAAAATTACATAAGAAATGTCTATTTCTATAACTTTATTAAATGTTTTGATTTTATGATTTTTTCAAAATTTCACTCGAAAATTTAGGAGGTTCTGAACATTCGATTGTGTTTAAAAACAATAGGCTTCCAGTATTCACGGATTGTGATTTTTGTACCAAATTTCATTCAAATCGTTCCATTCGTTCGTGAGAGATCGTCTTCACAGGCTCTCTGACACACACACAAACTTTCACACACACACACTTTCACACACACACACACACTTTCACACATACACACACATTTTCACACACACACTTTCACACACACACACACACACATTTTCACACACACATTTTCACACATACGCACACACACAAACATCACCTCAAAAATGTTTGATTCGTGATCAGGGATGCTTGAAACGTGCTCTCCCGTCGAAAACTCGAATTCGAATTTTCGACCCCGTCACAATACTTTCTTTATACATTATGTATATAAGGAAAGTAATAATAATTTAGGATATTTTTATATTACTGTTATCATTATAGAGTCAATATTAACTGATAAGTAGGTAAGAGTTAATATTAAGCTTTAACTTTCAGAATGTTTCTACAAATTATTAACAGCTTTATTACTAGTTAATGTTTATATTAAAATCAATTGTAATTGTTATATATTAATATTGATGTATAGTAGCTATATCGATATTAATAATCAACTCTTAGCTTGCAAATATGTAATTATTTGTTGATAATTCATATGAATCGAAATATATGATAATAACTATTATGGTTTATAAATACTAATTATTAATTGTGTTTTTGATGAGTCCCTCCTTTGAGACTGTGTTGAACCCCCCCCCCCCCCCCCCTTGAATTTCCCTCCAGTCCCTCTTGAATTTCCCTCCAGCCCATCTTCAATTTCCCTCCAGCAGCCCCTCTTCGATTTCGTCTCTGGCTACAGCCCTGCTTTATTCATTTGGTTTCTACAGAATTGGTTGCCCAGTTTTCAAAAAAAACTTAACATAAATTCGCGGACCAATAAACGTACAGACGCTTGCGGAATACTGAAAAATGCCTTTTCGTAATCAGCACAGTAGAAAATGTCTAGATTTTTTTATTTTACCGGAAAATATTTTCGGTGTTAGAAAACAATACATTAACTAGGAAATTCAAAGGAGAAAATTCAAAACAAAAATCGGGATGCATTTAACCTTATTTAACGTGATGGCGAGCGAAGACGGAAAATTAAAAAAACCTTGACGTCTCCTCATTTTGTTTTTCTTCCCTCTTCTTTATTTCTCGGATGATAGTTCCTTCTTCTCAAAATCCGGATAAAGAATTCAAATTTTGAAAAAAAAAAAGCAGCGCTCGGTGTCTGAAAAAATGGACTTCTTTTTCTTCCCAGAAAGGAATATAAGAACGAAGTTTTTCTTCCTTTATTTGTTTTTTGCTGTTTTTTTTCGCTCGCCGCATGTTGCTGCGGATTTAATAAGGTGCAAGCTATTTTTTGGCTGCTTATTTTTTTTTTCTTCTTTCTATTCAAATCTCCCTCAATGTGCGCATTTTTATTTATGTTTCAGTTTCAGAAAGACGATCTGACTTGCTTCCGTATCGTATCACGTATTAACATAAGTAACAGCAAGTTTTAAACTCTTCTAAATTATTTATTATTATTTTTTTTAGCATCTAAATCGCAGTCTTTTAAATAAATTAGATTATGGTCTCATCAATACAAAGAGGAAAATTCAGTGAATTCTTCGGATAGTTGCATGTCATAATATTTCACGATTCTGAACTTACCGTATTCTTCTTCATCTTCGACACAAACCGTCCGACCTCCCCGAAAGTGTAATTTATTTGTTTGGATGGCTGAGAAGTGCCACCTAATTTAGGCTGGAACCCAGTGGGGGCGGCATCCATAGGGACCGTACCCTCCTTCCCCTATCACCAACCTCTCGGAAGGACTTACGGACTCACATATTCAACCTGTGTGAACACGGGGACTGTTTCGGTAGAGCGAAGAATCGAACCCGTGTTGTCCGTGTGCAATTCGTGCCAAAGGTGGTCCCCAGCAAGGTTAATAGAATATTTATATAATAATATATATTATATATAAGATATTCTACGGTCCGCAGCACCTTTTTTGCAGCCTCTTGACATTTTTTGTAGTGTTTTAATTTACAATATAATTAAAAAAAAAAACAATCAGTATCGCTTACTGTCACACTTGGCAACTTGTAGCGAATGGGACGATTTAATTGGCAAAATAATCTCCAACTTTGTAAATTTTAGAAACAGTCGCCCAGTTGGCGACAATTCGATATCTTTGAAAATTAAATTTAAATTTTTTGATAATCCCCTAGTGGCAGTCTAATAATTTCCATAATTTCCTAAATTAATAATTTCCATAAGGCGATAGGAATCCCCTTTATGGAAATTATTAATTTAATATTCTTAATCAGTTCGACAGTTTGTGGGACAAATACGTTTCATTAGGAGATTGTATAAAGTTGGCATTTGGGTCTAGAATAGTTTAAAAGTAATTGCGTTATATTAGAGGATCATGCATTGTGAACGTATGTCTGTAGATTTTAGGAAGCGCAGTCGGGAAGGAATATTTTCCATAACTTTGCAGAGTCCACTTATACGATAAGAGTTTGCAGTCTCGTCCCAGTAACTCAACGGTAGAGCGTCAGCTGACCAATACGACCAGATCCAATTTCCTTAATAATGTACAAGTTTCTTCTTTTATCGGAAAACACCTTGTCGGTGTTCAGCGTGTTAAATACCTATTCTGCACTCATTGTCAATTTAAGTTGCCGATCACTTCGCGGAGATAGCATTCATTTCTTCTGAGTTCCTGGATATTCTAGCACTGTACTATCTTTCTGTTTTTACTTTCCCTGCAATACATGGTAATGTATAGGGAAAGTATTGGAATCATGCCGAAAATCACAACTCGAGTTTTCGACGGATCTACACGTTTCGAGACCTCTAGAATACGAAAAAACCATTTTTAGCGTGACGTCTGTGCGTGTGTCTGTCTGTCTGTCTGTGTGTCTGTGTGTCCGTCTGTCTGTCTGTGCAGATTTTGTATCCACTGTAACTAAAAAACTAATGGACCGAATTTCACAAAATTTGGTAGGTAAGTCACTTGTGGGCGGGGCTGGTGCTGATTAGTTTTGAGTACGATTCGGAATAAAAGAACCCGCCTTTTTTTGCGAAATGGCCCGCAAAAGCTTGTATCCACTCTAGCTGAAAAACTAATGGACCGAATTTCACAAAATTCGGTAGATGAGTCACGTATAGGTCACCCTGGTGCTGATTAGATTTTGGTACGATTCAGAAAAAAATAACCTGCCTTTTTTTGCAGAATGGCCCGCAAAAATCGTCAAAATCTAAACTAAAGAACTACGTATGCTCAAATATATCCATTAAATACTTGTTTATTACGTAATTTTTAGCGAAGAAAAGAATAAGACCAACCCCATTACATTAGGACTAGCCGTTCTCGAGATATTTTAGTTTTTCGTATTTTCTCAACGCCACCTTTGAAAATAAGTCCGGTTACCGAATGAGAACGAAAATTGAATTAAAAGTGAAATAAATTTATTTAAAATAAAGAGACCATGGATATAATTCTGCAGGGAAAGTCATGTGCTGTCTACATCAGATTTTTACTCTCCCTGCAATACATGGTAATGTATAGGGAAAGTATTGGAATCATGTCGAAAATCACAACTCGAGTTTTCGACGGATCTACACGTTTCGAGACCTCTAGAATACGAAAAAACCATTTTTAGCGTGACGTCTGTGTGTGTGTCTGTGTGTCTGTCTGTCTGTCTGTCTGTCTGTCTGTCTGTCTGTCTGTCTGTCTGTCTGTCTGTGTGTCTGTCTGTCTGTGCAGATCTTGTATCCTCTCTAACTAAAAAACTAATGGACCGAATTTCACAAAATTTGGTAGGTAAGTCACTTGTGAGCGAGTCTGGTGCTGATTAGTTTTGGGTACGATTTGGAATAAAAGAACCCGCCTTTTTTTGCGAAATGGCCCGCAAAAGCTTGTATCCAATCTGACTGAAAAACAAATGGACCGAATTTCACAAAATTCGGTAGATGAGTCACTTGTGGGTTACCCTGGTGCTGACTAGATTTTGGTATGATTCGGAAAAAAATGACTTGCCTTTTTTTGCAAAATGGCCCGCAAAAATCGTCCAAATCTAAACTAAAGAACTGGGTATACTCAAATATATCCATTAAATACTGATTTAATACGTAATTTTTAACGACGAAAAGAATAAGACCAACCCCATTACACTAGGACTAGCCGTTCTCGAGATATTTTAGTTTTTCGCACTTTCCCTACGCCACCTTTGGAAATAAGCCCGGTTACAGAATGAGAACGGGAATTGAATTAAAAGTGAAATAAATTTAATTAAAATAAAGAGAACGTTAATATAAGTCTGCAGGGAAAGTCATGTGCTGCTCACATCAGATTTTTACTTTTCCTGCAATACATCGCAATATACAGGGTGTCCCAAAAAGATTGAAACGTGCTTTAATTCTTTAGCTATTGGAGACAAGTGGGCAATGTAAATTGTAAAAATGTTAAAGTAAGATAAAAAGTAAGACTACATTAATGAAAGAGTCCTCTCATTCATTTTTAAAAAGTTACACTCTTTAAATTTTTATACGACCCCCTTAGACAAATTGGGTCAATCAGGAAATTTTTACTTTCCCTGCAATACATGGTAATGTATAGGGAAAGTATTGGAATCATGCCGAAAATCACAACTCGAGTTTTCGACGGATCTACACGTTTCGAGACCTCTAGAATACGAAAAAAATCATTTTTAGCGTGACGTCTGTGTGTGTGTCTGTGTGTCTGTCTGTCTGTGCAGATTTTGTATCCACTCTAAGTAAAAAACTAATGGACCAAATTTCACAAAATTTGGTACGTAAGTCACTTGTGGGCGAGTCTGGTGCTGATTAGTTTTGGGTACGATTTGGAATTAAAGAACCCGCCTTTTTTTGCGAAATGGCCCGCAAAATCTTGTATCCACTCTAACTGAAAAACTACTGAACCGAATTTCACAAAATTCTATAGATGAGTCTCTTGTGGGTTACCCTGGTTCTGATTAGATTTTGGTATGATTCGGAAAAAAATAACCTGCCTTTTTTTGCAAAATGGCCCACAAAAATCGTCAAAATCTAAACTAAAGAACTAGGTATACTCAAATATATCCTTTAAATGCTCATTTAATACTTAATTTTTAGCGACGAAAATAATAAGACCAATCCCATTACACTAGGACTAGCCGTTCTCGAGATATTTTAGTTTTTCGCACTTTCCCTACGCCACCTTTGGAAATAAGCCCGGTTACAGAATGAGAACGGGAATTGAATTAAAAGTGAAATAAATTTAATTAAAATAAAGAGAACGTTAATATAGGTCTGCAGGAAAAGCCATGTGCTGCCCACATCAGATGTTTATGTTTAATGCAACAAGATCATTAAAAAAACCCGCATATCTGTATCTTTAAAATTGAGCGAGTTATATTTAATTGAAAATTGAACATTCTGAATGGGGGCCCTATATCAAATTAGAAATGTAAATTTGTGACATATTACAAAAAAGATAAAGCTGGATGAATTTTGTGAATTTCGCGTAGGCTCACGATGTAATCAAAGATTCTTTAGTACTTTTCACATTGAGACAAGTCAATAAAAAATGTTGACACATATTTACGTATTTTTGATCTAAACAATTTACATCTTCAATTTATCTATGATCCCTATTTTCACTGATGAAACAGCCTTTCGCATGGTCCGGAAATGTGGCATAAGTCAGATTTTATCTTTTATCATAATTCAGTTGATTTTAAAGATATAGATATGCGTTTTTTAACACTTTACAACAAAGTTGAAAAGTGTTTATGACTTTGTTCATTCTGTCTGTCTGTCTGTCTGTCTGTCCGTTAGCACGATAACTGCCGTAAAAATGACTTAATCAAAATGAAATTTTAGTATGTTGTTCAGACGGTCTGTAGAACCTATGGGAATATAAATGAATAATATCACCCAATTAGTTTTGGATTGAACCCGGGTCGAAAAAATGAAATACATTGAGCCCTATGGGACCTAATTTTTCAAACATTTTTTAAGCGGATTTAAAATTCACAAATTGCTTCGAAAATTTTAGGTAATATTCAAATTGTTCCATAAAATATATAAAAAAAAAATCAGCGAAATATACACAGTAGTTTTTTAAATAAAAATTAAAATAATAATAACACCTCTTATATGAAGCGATCACGTGACCATGATATGAAACGATCACATGACCCACTTCAAAATGATATATGGCATCCATCTTGTTTCAAAATCGTGATTTTTTTAAGTTCTTTTTAATTCATATTGAGTGTTGTATCCGTCCTAAAACTACTTTATTTTTGCTTAAATTCTGTGCATCTACATACTGAAACAACGCAATGACAATATATTTGAGTTTAAATGCTCATCGAAATTTGATTATTTCTACAACTAAGCCTATTTTTAACCTATGTAAAATGTAAACAGCAAAATATATAGAATGAGTTGTATTAGAATTCCTGTATTTTTTTAACACAAAATAATTTAGTCCATGGAGTCTGCATGGCTGATATGAATGAAATATTAATTGATTTCATAAAGAGAAGGACGATTTTTTTCGATGAAGTTTCAAGCATAGAGTTTAATTTTTTGTAGCTCCATGGTCTTAAACAAAATGTTTAAATAAAATAAATTATTATAGTATTGTGATGAATGACATGAATGGGAAATTATTTATGAATGAAATGCTGCTTTTTTAGAGAGAGCCAGGCGTGTTATTTTTTCTATGACGTTATTTGAATGAATTTCAGTTGTTTTCGATAAAGTTTTTAAATATAATAAATTATCGTGGTATTATGATAATTCTAAAATTATTACCGAGTAATATATCACATTCTAGAGATGTTTAAACCAGGCAATTTATATTTCAATACCGTCATTTGAATGAAGTAATCTTTTTCGATGAAGGTTTAAGTTTTCAAATATAATAAATCAATGTAGTATTGTGAGAAGTTTTAAAATATTACCGAGGAATGTATTGCATATTAGACATGTTTAAATAAAATTGCATTGAAGTTGGAAAGTGTTTCATAATCAATGCTTTAAGCATGATTGATCTTTCTTGTTTTAATGATCATGTTGCATTAAAAATAAAATTTTCTGATTGACCAAATTTGTCTAAGGAGGTCGTATAAAAATTTAAAAAGTGTAACTTTTTGAAAATGAATGGACGGACTATTTCATTAATGCAGTTTTATTTTCTACCTTACTTTCAACATTTTTGCAATTTACATTGTCCACTTATCTCCAACAGATAAAGAGTTAAAGCGAGTTTCAAACTTTTTGGGACACCCTGTATATGGTGGATGTAGAACATACAATATGTAGAACATAATATATATTGGATGTAGAACATATAATATGTAGAACACAATAAATAGTGGATGTAGAACATATAATATGTAGAACATAATATATAGTGGATGTAGAACATACTCGTTTTGTAATACACTCGTACTAAAAAAGATCACCTAGTGAAACCCACCAATGGGAATACACTAATTTATTTTAAAAATGTGATGAATAATAAAAATTCTATTAATTATATTACTAGTAGCATACCCTTTTTTCGTACGGATTATATAATATAAAAAACTTAAAATTCACAGTCATGTGCAAATTCCTATAGTATACAAAATGACATTGTTAATCAAAATATTCTATTAAAATATTTAATTTAATATTCCTAAAAAGAAGTTTCAGAATCTCTGTTCTCGTTTTACAAAATTATCTTCACGGGCAGATCTGAAGAATAAAACAGCCTTATCTCGTTCGTAACAAAAAATATGAATACCCGTTTGTAACCCGTTTGACAGAAAATATGAAATTGAATCAATATATGCAAAATAATAAAGCTAAAATTGTATGAGACCCGTACTACTTATATTCGGGAATATTAGAAGATACAACCGTGTATTAGTAAGAAATTACACGTACTACAACATATGAGCGTCTAAAGTATTTGTCAAAATAAAACAGATGACGTAATAAATTGAAAAAAATCAATAATCTCCTCAATTTTTAAACCTGAAGGCCGGAATTGATTCCAATATATGCCAAAATGAAAGCGCTAACATTGTATGGAAAGATATACTCGTTCTACTTATATTGGTCGTAGATTAGAAGATGTGCCTGTGCGATAGAAGAGTACCCGTATTAAAATATGAGTTTCAAAAATCTTTGCCAAAATAAAACAGATGACGTAATATAATTGAAAATATTAACATTATATACCTCCGTAAATGTTATCCATTCTATACCACATGAGTTTCTGAAGTCTTTGTCAAAATAACAATAATTTTCGGATCAGTAATCCCGGAAAACATCAATAATAATAATTTTCAAACCTGAAGATCGTAATTGATATAATCCAGTCAAAAATGCAATATCGATGAAATTTATTTTATATACATATCTTTATTATTTAAATCCGAAAAGATATTATAAAAATCGTCTTCAGCATAAACACACTGAATTTAAATCCGTTGCTAAGCGACATGATATAATTTTCTTCAAATAAACTGTTGGAAAAAATATCGTCTGAATAATGCTATCTCTATGGAAGGTTTAATTGTGAGTTTTTAATTAATATCTAAACAACCCTTGGTCCCGGAAACTCAAAAAATGGACTAAATTTTAATTAGGGTTGTTAAGTTTACCCCCAAAATTTCATCCATTTCGGTTAATATAAATTGATAAAATTGCGCTTAATAAATGAAAATAATTGTGTTTTGTTAAGGGATAGTATTGTGATAATGTTTCGTCAATTTGTCGCCAAATGGGACTATCAATTCTACTGTCCCATTTGGCGACATATTTGGCGATTTTTTAAATGATCGCCAAACCTTCCATGGAAATCGCATTATTTAGACGATATGATTTTCATCAATTTATTTGAAGCAAATGATATCATGTCGTTTAGCAAAGGATATAGATCCAATGTGTTATGCTGCATGCGATTTTTATTAAATATTTTCCGATTTGAATAATAAAGATATGTATATAACATAAATTTCATTGACATTACATTTTTGATTGGATAATATTAATTACGGTCTTCAGGTTTAAACATTATTATTATTGATATTTTCGGGATATATTGATTCAGGGATTAGTGATATTTTCAAGTTATTATGCCATTGTTTTATTATGACAAAAATTGTTTAAACTCATATTGTGCGTTGTACGAGTAATCTTCTACAAATGCACGGGTATATCTTCTAATCTATGAGAATATATGTAGTACAGGTATGTCGGCATATGTTTTTATATATATTGGCATACATTGGAATCAATTACGACCTTATGGTATAAAGATTACGGGGATTATTGATATTTTCAATTTATTACGTCATCTGTTTTATTTTGGCAAAGATTTTTGAGACTCATATTGTAATATGGGTAATCTTCTACTAACACACTGGCATATTTTAGAATCTGTGACAATATAAGTAGTACGGGGATATAAATATATAATTCTCCATATAATTTTAGTGCTTTCATTCTGGGATGTATTGGAGTCAATTACTGGTTTATTGATATTTTCAATTTATACATGTAATGTACTAATACAGGTTATATCTTCTAATATTCGGGTATATAAGTAGTACGGGTCCCATAAAATTTTAATGCTTTCATTTTTCATATATTGATTCAATTCCCTTTTTTTTCTTGTAAATTTGCTTACAAAAGAGACCAGGCTATTTTATTCTTCAGATCTGCCAGTGAAGATAATTTTGTATAGCGAGAACAGAGATTCTTACTCTTTTTTTAGGAGCATTGTGTTAAATATTTTAACAAAACATTTTGACTAAAAATGTCATTTAGTATACTATAGGAATTTGCGCATGATTGTGAATTTTAAGTTTCTTTATATTATACTAGCAGCATACCCGTTCTTCGTACGGAGTATATAATATAAAGAAACTTAAAATTCCCAATCATGTGCAAATTCCTACAGTATACTAAATGACATTTTTAGTCAAAATATTCTGTTAAAATATTTAATACAATGCTTCTAAAAAGGAGTTTAAGAATCTCTGTTCTCGCTATACAAAATTATCTTCACGGGCAGATCTAAAGAATAAAACATCTTGGCCCATTTTTAAAGCAAATTTACAAAAAATATGGAATTGAATCAATATATGCAAAATAAAAGTGTTAAAATTGTATGGCCATACTACTTATATACGCGAATATTAGAAGATATAATCCGCATTAGTGGATTACATGTATAAATTGAAAATATCAATAAACCTGAAATCTTTAAACCTTAAAGCAGTAATTGATTCCAGTATATGCCAAAATGAAAGTGCTAAAATTATATGGGAAAAATATACCCGTGCTACTTATAATGTCGTAGATTAGAAGATATGTCCGAGTGTTAGTAGAAGATTACCCGTATTACAATATGAGTCTCAAAAATTTGTCAAAATAAAACAGATGACGTTTTAAATCAAAAATATCAATAATCCCTGTAATCTTCATACCAGAAGGCCGTACTTGATTCCAATATATGCCAATATATGCCAAAATATAGGCCAATATACCTGTACTACTTATATTCTGGTAGAAGCATTGCATTCTGGTAGAAGCACCCGTGCATTTGAATAAGATTTCTCATACAACGTACAATATATGAGTTTCAATAATTTTTACCGCAATAGAACAATGACATAATAATTTGAAAATATTAATAATCTCTGAATCGATAATCCCCGGAAATATCAATAATAATAATAATATTTAAACCTGAAGACCGTAACTAATATTATCCAGTCAAAAATGCAATAGCAATGAAATTTATTTTATATACATATCTTTATTATTCAAATCGGAAACGATTTAATAAAAATCGTCTGCCACATAAACATATTGGATTTAAATCCGTTGCTAAGCGACTTGATATCATTTGCTTCAAATGAATTGGTGGAAAAAATATCGTCTGAATAATGCTGTCTCTACAGAAAGTTTGGCGACATTTTCGTCAATTTAGCGATATTTTAAAAATTCGCTACATTTATCGCCAAGTGGGTCTGTAAAACTGACAGTCCCACTTAGCGACAAATTGACGAAACATCATCACGATACTATTCAATAACAAAACACAATTAATTTCATTTATTTAGCGCAATTTTATCAATTTCAAGATATTTCTATGGATTTATAATCATTTTTATTAATTTGGTGACATTTTAAAAATTCACTATATGTGTTACTAAGTAGGATGGTTAGACTGACAGACAAATTCTAACGAAACATCATTTCAGTAGTTTCTTCTAACAAAGCAAAATAAATTTCTTTGAATTGCGTCGTTTCTAACAATTAGCGACATTTCCGTCAATTTGGCAAAAAAGAAAAGTTACCAAGTTAGCGATATCCCGCTAAATTCGTAGGTCTGAATTTTCAGATTTGAATAAAACATCCAGATCCCGTTTGTATATACTAAATGAAAACACTAAAATTGTATTAGAAGATATACCCGTTCTACACATTTTCAGTTTCAACAATCGGCTAAATGAATTTATTGGCTAAACATAATATATGAGTTTATTAGTAAAACACAATATATAAGCTTAGCCAAACTAACCAACACTCTTTGCCAAAATAAATGAAAGTGATGTACGTAATCCGCAATTAATATAATTAAAAGAAAAATCAAACCGTTCATTTATAAGATAGTATATTTTTATATCCATTTATTTATTTATTATTCAAATCGAAAAAATAATAATAAGCATTAACATTTAATTTAATTGCGTTGCCGAGCAACATGATATCTATATATATAAAGAAGAAAAGTATGTATGTATGTATGATCCAATATCACGGGAGAACGGCTGAACCGAATTTGATGAAATTTGGTGGGTAGTCTTAAAATAGACCCACTTAAAATTTAGTCTATGTTTCGAGTTTCTAACACCAAGGGTTGTCGCGATATTAATGATAAACGAAACTTTCGTTTGTCTCATCATCACGGGAAAAAAGCTGCACCGAATTTAATAAAATTTTGTGGGGTGCTTTAAAATAGCCCTCCATAAATTTAGTCCAAGTTTCGAGTTTCTAAAACCTGAGGTTGTCGAGATATTGATGGAAAACGAAACTTTTCCCTAGGAGTTCTACTCTCTAACTCGATGATTCCCAACGAAAAAGGTTAGAAATTGTTGGTTTAAAACGTGAAAGTCAATTAAATCTCAAAAAGTAGTTTTGTGAGAATTTATTGAACGTATTAGTCACTTTTGAAAATCGCAGGTTTGAAATATGAATTTAATTGGAAACTCTATCACCATGGTTTATTTTTCACAGACTTACTCAACAAATTTTATTAATTTGAATAATAAATAAATTTGATAAATTTAAAATAAATTTATTAAATTTAATAAATTTATTTGAATAATATAAAAATTAATTTGGATAATATAAAAATATCTATCTATCTATATATATAAAGTATGAATGTATGTATGATCCAATGGATCTGATTGGCTAAAGAGTGGCCGTGTTTAACCAATGCGTAAATAAGTACTTCCTTTTATGGTAAGGTTATTATTTCAAATTTAAAAAAAGAACTCCATTTCAATCAAATCTTCTTATGTAATATTTATCAGAGTTTTGCATCGTAAATCCCGAGCAACGCCGGGTAATCACTGCTAGTATCCTCATAAAATTCTAAAAATGAATTAACCATTTCTTAATACTTTTCATCATTGAGTAAAAGCTTGTGAAAAATAAACCATGGCGATAGATTTTTCATTTAAATTCATGTTTTCAAACAATTCATGATTTCAGAAAGTGACTATTTAGCGCAAAAATCTGTTACCAAGCTCAGAGATTAAATTTTAATTCATTTTCACGTTTTAAACAAACGGATTTCAGTCTTTCCGTTTGGAGAAACCAGGGAGTTTGAAAGTAGGACTCCTAGGAAAAAGTCTCGTTTTCAATTAATATCTTGGCAACCCCTAGTCTTAGAAACTCAAAACTTGGACTAAATTTATAGAGGGCTATTTCAGGGTTACCGACAAAATTTCATTAAATTCGGTTCAGCCGTTTTCCGTGATGATGAGATAAACCAAAGTTTCGTTTTTCACTAATATTTCAAGAACCACTGGTCGTAGAAACTCGAAACATGAACTAAATTTTACGTGGGACTATTTCAAGGCTATCCACAAAATTTCATCAAATTCGGTTCAGCCGTTCTCCCGTGATGACGAGACAGACAGATTTTCAATTTTATTTATAAAGATTATGCTGCTTGTAACATTTTTCTTTTATCTATTTACAATTAGCTTGATAATTTATTCTTTTAAAGTGCATTAATTGTATTAATATTTCTGTTAAATTGCCTGTTTTTGGAATTGTAAACACATATTAAAATTCTTAATGTTAATAAACGATGGTGCACCGGGTTGCCTCTTTAGTTGCTCGAGGGCTGGGGATAGCCTTCTCCCAGTCGTCCATCTTATTGCTTCAAATTCTCAGGCGAGCCAATCGACCTCGGTTGTAGAATAAAAAAAAATATCAATATTTGAAAATCTCCTCCAGTTTTATACCATAAATACATAATTATCGAAATCCTTTTTCAATCAAATGCTGCAAAGGATACTTATATCTTTGAATGTGAGTTATCTGAACAACCTGTCTGCACAAAATCATTCTAGAAAAAAAAAAAATGGGCACATTTCTCCATTTGTGATATTACCTCATGAGCGCAGGCAATTAAAAAGTTCAGAACTCCCTTCTCATTTAGTTTTTCTTGCTCCTCTCTTTCTTTCTTTCTGACTTTCTTTTTACAGCGCCAGGATCGCTCCTTTTCATGATATTCAGCTGAAAAAAAAAGTTATTTAAAGAAAAAGAGGTGCATGACGTCTGTAAAAATGATCTTTTCTCTATGAAAGAGTCAAAGGGATAAGAGTGAATGACTTCTATTTTCTCTGTTTTTTTTCTCCTCTATATAAAAAAATAAGAAATCTACCCCAGGGATCGGTTTAATGAGGTGCAAGTTATGGTTTAGGTACTTATCTCTTCTTTTTTCGAAATTAACATAAGTAGAATGCAGGTTTTGGGTTTTTCTTGAAATTTGATAAAAAAAAATGAATTATATATATATATATGAAATTGTAAATCCAATGTTAGAATGTAAGTAGCAACTCATAATACACTATCCCAAAATTTTCTACAATATATATATATATATATATATATATATATATATATATATATATATATATGCAGGGTGTCCCAAAAACATTGACCTCGGTTTTTATTCCTTAAATATTGATTTCAGACATATATAATAAATAACAAAGTTGCGTAAAAAAAGGTACAGAATTGTATAAAATTGATAAAAATTTTCAGGGGATTAAATTTTAAGAAATACAAAATTTAAATTTTTATGCGGTCCCCGTGTAAAAACATTTCCAATGAGTAAAATGTGCCCCGTACACTAATAAGGTGATGCACAAAATGTCAGCATTTTATCATAAAAAGTCTCAGAGATATGAAAAGAAAAAAATGCTGACTTAAACCACTTTTCGATGCAACGACATGGGTTCTCAGAGGGGAAAAATCATTTCGGCAGATCGCGTTTTAGGAGTCATACACAAATTACGAAAATAAAGAATGATTACATAAATAAATAATAATTTTGCTATATATTGATGCAAAAATATCTACACTGTGTAGAAATAATAACTACACTAAGATTACAAAGCTTGTTCAAAATGTTTTCCATCCATGTCAATACAGAGCTGCATTTGCCTGATAAGACTTCTGTGCACTTGATCAAGTTCTTATTTGGTGATGTCGCGACAACTAACTTGAATGCGTTATTGCAACTGTGTTTTATTTAAGGGGGGTGACAGATAAACAGTTGTACGTAAACGGTCCCACAAATAAAAATCTATAGGTGTTAAATCAAGCGATCTAGGGGAAATTCGACTGGCCCATGCAAGCCAATCCAGTTGTCCGGAAACTCGTTATTTAACCAGTGTTTCACAACTGTAGTATGGTGAGCTGAAGATCCGTCCTCTTGAAACCATACATGTAGAAGTACTGTTAGAGGCAGTACACCCTTAAAATCAGGAATAACTGCATTCAGAATCTCATTAACATATCTGTCACCCGTCAACGTACCAACATACAGTATGGGTCCAAGCAAACGGTTTCTGAAAATACTACACCATACATCCACAGAAAATGGCTTCTGATGATGAATATCACGTACCACGAATGGATTTGTGTCAGACCAGAAATGATTATTTTGAGGATTTATGCATCCATCTTGTTTAAAACAGCATTCGTCAGTCCAAATTACGTTTTTCAGGAAAGAGGGATTTGCATCTTCCTGATTTAGAGTCCAATTGCAAAAATCTAGACGACGTTGATAATCTGTTGGCTCCTGTCCTTTCACATCATGAATGTTAAACGGATGCCATTTATTCAGTTTCGGTATTCTCCACACTGTTGCACGTGGTACGTTCATTTCTGAAGCAGCGGTCGAACACTACTATGTGGATGACTGCAAAAGTAAGCCAAAATATCAATTTCTACATCAGTTGAGTGAAGTCTGGACCTACCTAGTCCACCTACACGATGTACACTTCCTCTTTCACGCAGTCGTTGCACCAATTGGGAAATAAATCTCCCAGAAGGATGTAGAGTATAGGGAAAAGTACGCTAATATTCCCGTGCAGTTTCCTTAGCATTGCGATTGTATAAACTGTACAGCAAAAGCATTTCAAAAAGTTTTCCGTTGCTGTATTGCGAGATACTGTCGGTACAGACTATCTCCACTCTCAAATTGTAGCAGAAATGTGAAATACTTTAGGGTCGCTCAGATTGCCGGGCTGCGCGCGCTACGCTTGCGTAAGCTAGGCCATTGATCAATGGCAGAACAAAAACAACTTTCTCATATGATGATGCGTTTATTACGATTGTGTGAGGCACTAATAAGAGGTAGATATTTGCATATGCATACATTTCTATGCTGTTTTAATGTTCATTTTGATTGTGCCATTTTCAAGTTTTATTCTGTAATTAATCATGTAAAATTTTAAGGCATTTTTCAGGAAGCATATTTTTGAAACATTGTAAATAAATCTAAAGATGAGAGGCAGATATTATTTGCCTATGATGCATTTCTGCGTTGTGTCATTTGCACTTTTGCTGTAAACATTTACATTTTTATTTGTGATTAATCCCTCACCAACTTTGTTTAATCTCTGGGACTTTTTATCTCTGGGACTTTTATGATAAAAATGCTGAAATTTTGTACATTACCTTATTAGTGTATGGGGCACATTTTACTGATTGGAAATGATTTTGTACGGGGGCCGTATAAAAATTTAAATTTTGTATTTTTTCAAATTTAATGCATTGAAAATTTTTTCGGTTTTATAAAATTCTGTTCCTTTTTTAAGCAACTTTGTAATTTATTATGTCTAAGATCAATATTTAAGGAATAAAAACTGAGATCAATGTTTTTGGGACACCCTGTATATATATATATATATTAGAAATATGTGATAAGAAAAAATTCAAGTAATATTAACATCACCATATACATACATATATATATATATACAATAATAATAATTTGAAAATCCAATGATAGAATAGAGAGAAGTTGCTGTCGCATGGTAAACCCATGAGCCAATATTTTAGGGAATGCGACCTAGAGTCTTCTTATTTATTTTTGGGGGTCAGCCTTTTCGTTCGGCCATCTGCACTCGAAATAGAAAACCAGGATGTCGAAGTTTCTTTAGATCTCGTATTCGTACCGAAAGATTTTAACGTGCGGCTTTTATGAACAGATCATAGGGTTCTCGGCTAGTTTGAATTAGTTGGCCGAAAGAGTATCAGTTATCAGGGGCTGGAGAAGGGGCTTTTTGTTTCTGGAAGGCCTAAAGCCAATGGCGATGCTTTGGGGTCAAGGGGTTAAGACCCTGAATCCAATGGGATGTTTGTATGCGCCTCAGGGGCGTGTTTTAAAATCTTGGAGAGAGAGAGTTTTTGAGAATTTAAGAAAAGGAGCGAAGAGAAGGTTTTGTGTTGTGAGCGAGAAAAGTCATACTCCCCAGCATTGTCCTCAACCATGAGAGGCTGTTCATTCAGCGAATGCTCGGTGAGTTACTCATTTAAGGGCCTGTGCCTGATTTGTATCTTTTACTTCTCTCTCCGGGTTAAGGATATTTAAATATTTCATAAGGATATTTTAAGCTTTATTTTTAATTACCATCTTTTCAACTTTAGTCTATGAGACTATATACACTTTCGTTTGGTTTATCTTAATTTGATATACTTTCCATTTTTGAATATGAGAAGTGGTCTTTTAAATACTTTGAATCAATAATGATGTAAATATTTATATAGTGTAAATAAATTAATGTTTGTTATACTCACGGCCTTATTCTTTTTCGCGCTCTTACCGGGCGTGTCCTAAAAAGGAAGTTACCTTAGGACAAATAATTTGGTGCCTTAGACCAGGATGAATTTTGTTGGATTCAGTAACGAAGGAAAATAGATTGGCGCCAACGAACAGGATAAGAATTATGTTTGGTGCATTAACCAAGGAAATTTTTTTTTTGAAAGATGGTAAAAATAAAACAAATAATAAATGTCAATATCTGCAATAATTTTTTTCCCTAGTAATAAATAAATTTTAATATGAAAAATTTAGAAGAAATGTATAAACCTTTGAGAAGGGTTAACTGTTTCATTTGCCATGAAAATATGTGCTATTTTAATGTTATATTGATAAAATACAAAGAATTAAAATTGGTGAGAGTTATGTGTATATATATATTTTTTGGTTTTGATATATGTCATTGATTGCATTTTACATGTAAATGGGGAATTTTTAAGAATTTTTGAAATTTAAGAACTTTTTTGGGGAAAATAGTAACATCAAGAAATTTTTTGGAAGTGAAATTAGATAGATGCTATTTTAAGTACAAAAAAAAAAAATCTTTTCCTGAGTCTATTTGAAATAATTTAGATAGAATGTTTATTCCAAATTTATGTAGAGATAAAAAGCGGTTTTTTTCCCATGGGAATATATTCAATAACGGGGTTTGGATAATGATTTTATGTATATCGAGAGGAAATGTATATCAGTTTTGGTTTTTGTGAGGCAAATTTTTTTTTGGTACACGATATGGTTTGAAAATTTTTGGTGGTATTAATCTGTTTGTATATTTCTTAAATTTTGTGTATGTTTTTGATTATGTATAATTTGATCCAATTTTGAGGTCCACATCAAAAGTATTTTTGAAAAATCACGTGAAATCGTTTAAAAAGACTAAATGGCTGGGACCTTACAGAGTTGTAAAAAAATAAACAGATTTATTTATGATATAAAACAGATAAATATGCCTTATTCCAAGACCTTTAGGGCACACATAAATCGCTTGCGTTTGATGATTGAAAGGCGAGATCATTTAAAATTTGATGAGATCGAAAATAACCAGCAGACATCTGAGGAATCACAGAGTATTCCGTTGCTTTCAAAAAAACAAGAGACGAGCAGAGAATCCGAAACTCCTTTTTTTCTTTGGGACCAAGAGGAAGCACACAAACATTTACCCTCAAATGTAAATACACCCACTAGCATCTCAGATACAGCGGACACACACACACATAATCTGGTTCGAAATCGCCCTTATTACCTACTCCGACCGATACACATCAACAAGTGTCTGTTTCTCGCACTAATAAAAATTATTCTTTCAGACATACTCCTAGGGTGAATTACACTGAATACTAAATTTTTTGGGTGGTTTTGTCGTATTCAGTTAAAATTTTGGTATAGTATTTTTGGGAAAAATTTTCTTTTTTGACATTTTATAATTTTGGTCGCGATGATTATTTAATTAATACACATTTGAGTGATTTTTAGTTTTAGAACAAAATTTTTTTGCTGATATTAGAAGTAAAGTGAGAGAATAATAAACCTTTTATATGTTAGGGGTACGAGTTTACAAAAATTTTACAAATGGCTCTGAAAATGAAATATAGAATGTGAATGGGTTAGATAATTGAATTTTTAAAGGCAAAGGAATTTTTTGCAATTTTTATCTCAGTTAACTGTAACGGTTCTAATTTTATGGCAAACACATGGGTCTCCAAAGTTTTCGTTCAGGCCACAGTTTTTAGTTATAGCTTTCCCATCCTCGTTTTCAACACCTGTTTTTCAGAGGGGACAGTCTTTCTGTTTTGACCACAGGGTTGAAATTTGATACGTCGCGATGGGGGTTTCTTCAACACTCCAAAAGGAGGGTCTTTTTCACAGAGGAAGCACGACACATACAAAATTGGTTACAGTGAAAAGAGGAGTGGTTTTAGCAGATATATTTTACGGGAGCTGGGAGTTAGTTAGCCGAGGAGAACATAAATTTCAAAGAGGGGTGATGACACTTTTACAGTTAGAGAGACTGCCTTTCGTTTGGATAGAGTTACCGGGTGAATAATAGAATGGCGTTGCAGCTGGAGAGAGTTAGTTAGATTCTTGGGAATTAAAATACATAACATAATAAGTATATTATTGTTCGCTAAAAGGTGATTATAAAAATAATAATAATAATAAATAATGAAAATAAATAGATATTATATTAATTCAATTTGTAACCTAAATGGAAAGAAAATTTTAATTACTAAGGAAACTTTTGTCTACAAGGGAATTCTAATAAAGTAACGAAGATAACAGACAATTGCAAGTTCCTGTGATTTCTACCGTCGGATTTCTACTGTTTCCGTACAGTTCTACCTTTTTTACAAAGCATACATTTCACGTTTCCAGTTTTCTACAGGACAGTTTTCTACAGTTGTCCACGTTCCACTTTTATACAGTTCCAGATTCCAGTCAATTTATACTGTCAGACAGCGGACTTGGTGTTTCATGTGTGGTTTTTCTGTTTACGGAGAGGTAAACCAAAGACACTCTCATCTATACCTTGTAAACAGCTACTGTGGTGATAAACTTGCAAATTTAGTGGTCAATTTGCAAAACTTTTTGGTGGACAATTTGCAAAAACTTTTGGAATCCAAAAAAAAAAAAAAAAAAACCCATTATCAGCGAGAAAAGTATTTTGGTTTAAGGGACTTTTACAGCCTACTGCAACATAAGCAACAAACTCTCTGTTTTGTTGAAGTCACCATTTTGTTTTATATTTTTATTCACCATGATTGTTTTATATTTTTATTTTATTTTATTGTGTCTATATGGACAATTGTGTTTTTTATATGCAATATGATGTTTTCCAATGTGTTTGATTATACTATAGGAGGAAACTTCTGTTTTTAGAGGTTGTTTCTTAGGGGCTGGAAGAAAAGCAGAGTGTACTCCAGCACATTTTGATTTTTCTTTATGATTTTGATTGTAAATTTTTTGTATTTTGATTTAAAAATTTTTTAAATTTTTAAATTTTTGGATTTTTGATGTT